>JAADVV010000107.1:0-27429 GCA_023335905.1 Pythium pyrilobum | reverse complement strand
GCTGTAATCAGGACGTGGATAAAATCACGATCTGGTGCTCACACTGGCTCCAATGGACTCCATTATGGAGACTCCATCGAGTCGGCAACGACCATCGGATTCCCCATCCACTTCGAACCAAATTCTGTGTTGTTGCTCACTGCAAACGCAACCGCGCTATTCTGGATCTCGTCAGATTTGAAGCACGCGTGCCAGTTCCAGTTGTACGTGTCACTGGCGGAACTGGCACTCGTGCTTCAAATCCGACAACTTGTACGATCATGGCGTCACTTGGCCGGAGCAGGGTCACTGCCAGACTGGCTGCTTCCAATGCAACCCATGGAAGTTCCATGGGTTGCAGACTCGCTCAATCTGCAAGTTCGCAGATTGAGCGAGAGCCTTCGCCGAGTGGATGGGATAGTCTATTCTAGTCGAGCCCACGATGACTCGACGACTCGAGTTGTGCCACTGACAGCTGATATGAGCTGAGCAATGCGAGAAAGCGAAGCTCACGCTGTACTTCGTATAGCACTAGTACAGTAGTACAGTGCACTGCACTGTCGGCAGGAGATCATGCCGAGTTCGTCGTCAAGAGGCTTCAACTGTACTTGGCGGTTAATCATTAACCGCCAACTGTCCACTGTACATTTTCTTTTTTAGAAAAAAATGAACAGTGGACACAAAAAAATGAACAGAACGTGGAATTCGATGCGAATTGTGTACAGTTGCGGATGCGCGGACGAGCTAATAGGCTGTCCACTCATGCTAAGTACAGTCACGGTGACAGTGGACGGCGACAGTCACCGTCCACGTTTTCCGACTTCCGCGTGCATGGTCGTTGCGGCTTTGCGAAGGCTGCATCGTGAACATAATCCGTGTCTCCCTGCTCGCAGAGTCTGTCTGCGGCAGACGGATGAGTTAGTCGGATACACGGAGTTGAACTACTAGTTCGTACTGTACGAGTGGGATACAGTATCGGTGGGTAAATGTCAGAACCAGCACCCCTTTGAGGCGACGTTCCCGAAATCAGTACACTTCCCAAAATCAGTACCAGCAACGAACGTGTATCGCCCGTGGTGCTTGCTGCCAATCGTTTAACGATTGGATTTTAAAGTGGTACTCCCAAATCCCACGTTTTTACACGTGCCCCTAATCGACGGGCCTGGTCGAGGCCTCTCGATTAAGGACACCATTTCCGCCATCTTCAATGGTTAAAAGGTTGTTTTCGCCGGCGGTACTGGCACAGTACTGGTTTTGAGGTGGGTACTGGCTTTAGGAAAGTTGCCTCAAAGGGGTACTGAGTCAGAAAATTGACTGGTTCTGGCATTTACCCATATCGTTGTGTCACACAAGTTGTTGGTTCTTTCGAGCCTCGGTTCCCGCGTGAACTGTCCACGAACGAGTGGGTACGTCCGTACTATCGCCGCCTCTATGGCGATGCGCTGTTCCACCTCGGTTTGCTGGTGACCAACTGCCGTGCTCGTCTTCCGGAAGTCTCCAGTACTGTACCGCCGAGGTCTCCACATAAAACTTCGTTGCAATTGGTTACAGTTCACATGAACAGTATTCCACCCGGATCTCTATCTTGGTATCTATGGTTCTCTACAGCGACTGCTGCTGCTGGAACGCGAGAGCGATCTCCTCGTAAACGACCTGGTAGTGGCCGCGGTTGCGGATGCTCGTGTGGTCGCCTGGCACGATGTCGACGTAGTTGGTGATGCGCGGCTGGTACGACTCGTGGCGCGTGGGCTTTTCGCCGATGAGCTGCTGCAGCGAGTAGCACGCTCCTTCGAGGTAGTACGTGTCCTCAGACCCGCACATGACGTGGATCTTGTTCTCCAGACGGTCCATCAGAGGTTGGCCGCCGGCACGCAGCACCTTGACAATGTCAAAGTGCGACCAGTACTCGACGACATCACGGTCTATCACGCCAGTGACCTTATCGAAGAGCGGAGCGGGCAGTCCGGTCTTGGAGTCGAGCGGGCCAAAGATGGCGCACTACGGTACGAGCGGAACAGGAGAGGGGTTAGTTGATATAAGCCATGCACGCACGTCTCTAGCAGCACATACAAATGCGTCCCACTGGCCGCCGTTGCCTCGCGCGTAGACGCGCTCCACGAGGTTCTCGTTGCGGATCGTGCACGTCACGTCGCCTTCGTATCGACTCGTCGGGTACGACCGGCCGTACGGATCCCAGTACATATTCTTGGCCTCATAGATATTGACGACCTGGAAGCAGCTGAAGTCGACCGGGTCGGGCGCCGAGCTCCACGCGCCACCGAAGAACTCGGGGTTCTGGATCTGGAGCCACAGTGTGGACCAGCCGCCACTGGAATGGCCGTGCAAGAAGCGTCCCGTGCTCGCCTTGATCATGGCGAACTTAGACTCAAGAAACGGAATGAATTCCGTCACGAGCGCCGACCCCCACGGGCCACTCGCCTCACTGTCGGCGAACGACGTGTGTCCGTACTTGAAGCGCGAGCCGAGCGTCACGCGGAACATCGAGATCGGCCACTCGCCGCTCTTCCAGGCGTCGCCCATTTCAGACGCGAGGAACGCCCGAGCACGATCTGCGTATGTCTCCGTGCCGGTGAACCCTTCGACGTAGTACACGGTCGGGAAGGCCGCGTCGGCGGCGCACGTTTGGTAATCCTTTGGCAGTACGACCGACGCGTACATGTACACTTCCTTGTTGTGGAACTCGCTCAGCAACTCGCTCTTCATGGACACGTGCTCGATCCACTCGTCGGACGTGAGATCCATGGTTTTCGTGACGACCTGGAGACAAAGCGCGTAACATCGCATTAGCACAGCGATCCTCCAAACTCGACCATCAGGGGGCTGGGCTCTGACCTGGTCCGCGACGACCTCGACGACGGTGTGGCTCTCACTCCGCTCATAGCTCACAGCAATTGGCTTGCTGTAGTGGTTGCCCACACAGGTGTTCGCATCCGGGTCGTCCAAATCTGCACCAGCATCATGCACGACCAGGGTCAGACCTCTGGTATAGTTTTCGCATGACTCAATGCAGCGGTACGTACTCTGGCTGAAGAGCGCCTGTACGAAAAGCTCCTTGCTCGAGAACTCGGAGAGGTCGTTGGGCACGAACCCGAGCGCCTCGGGCGTCGAGAACTCGGTCGAGTCGAACTCGACGACGTCCCCGGGCTGCACGTCCGCCACGTCCTTGGCGAACATCGGCTTGAGCGTGTCGAGGTCGAACGCCTCCTCGCGCGGCGCTAGCTCGCTCGCCGGCGCGAAGAACAGTACGACGCGGCCCTCGCAGATCGGCGCCACGCCCGCGTACGTGACGCGGAACACGACGCTCGCCGCGGCGGCGCCCTCCGGGTACGAGTAGTACGTCGTGGCGCGGCCGCCGTGACGCTTGAACGCCGGGAACACCTTCTCCAGCACGCGGTTCATCGTCGCTTGCGGTTCTGCCGGCGTGTTTGTGAATGAGGCCGCTCCCTGTCGCACAAAACGCCGCACGTGAGTCGAAGCATTCGTCGACAGACGCGTCTCGGCTCTGACGCGGTGGCGTATCGCCGGTCCCCACGAGAACGTTCCTCTGCAGAGCCGCCGCCACAGAGGCGACTCAGCGACGACACAAACGGAAGGGCACCACCACGGAGGACACACTGCAAGCGTGGCAATAGTGCGCCTACAACCGTCGCCATACAAGCATGGGCACATGCGTACCTTCGCGTTCTTCTGTGGTGATTGACGTCACTCCCTCCCATACCGTATATGAGACAGGGTTCCAAAATCGATTCCCGCAGGCCGCACGGAGACTAGATCTCCTTGCACAGGTTTTGTGTGTCTTGCTGGGTCGCGAACTATTCTGTTATCGAGGGTTCACGGTACTTCATCTCGTCGCATGGAAGAATGACTCTCGCTTGCTGACACCAAGGGCAACGTCCAACAAGCAAGTCCCCCCCGCCTCGCGCTGCGCTTCCGCCTCCTACGCAACGGAGGACGCGATGCTGCCGGGCGACGCCCACTCCGCTCGGTCTGCGGCCAAGTCCGCGTCGCTCGCGCGCGATTTCATGCGGTTCGCGCGCCGCTTCGCGCGGCAAATCGGCTTCTTCGTGGCGACCACAGCGACCGCGGCGTGGCGGCGCGGCCCGCGCGGCTGCTGGGCGAGCGTCGTGCGGCTCTGCGGGCTGCCCGCGCAGTGGCTGCCGCTCGCGAGCTCGCGCCGGCGGCTCAGCGCGTCGATGGACTTTCTCGAGCAGTTCCGCCAGGGCCCGGAGACGCAGAGCGAGTGGAACTTGCTGCTCTGGCGCGTCACGTTCCCCATGATCGCGCTCGTGATCTTCACGCTGCTCGCCGTGCTGGGCAAGTTCGGCCACCGTATCTACTCGTTCCTCGTGTGTCCCGTGTGGTACTTTAGCCAGTTCGTGCTCGTCGCGCATCCGTTTCTGCTCGTGTTCAAGTTCCACGAGAGCGACGCAAGTATCCGGAAACGCATTTGGCAGGTGCTCGCCGCGCTCAGCGTCGCCATCAGCGCAATGGAGTGGTTCCTCTCGTCGCCGCCCGACGCGTCGCCGTCCGCGCGATCGACCGCGCGGCTCGGGCCGTCGTCGGCCTTCTCGGCGTCCGTGCGCGCCCGCTTCCTGCGCCACTCGTGGATCGTCGCCAACACGGTGTTTGGCGTCGTCGCGCTCGTCGCAATCCCGCGGTATTTCTACCGGCAGAAGCGTGCGATCGCGCGCGACTCGTACGACACGCTGACCGCGTCGCCCTCGGCCACCACGCTGTTCATCCCGCGCTCCCCAGCGACGACGCCGAGGTCCGCGCAGACACAGAGCCAGCAGGCTGAGGACCCTTTCCAGGAGAATGACATAACGTTGTCGCCTCGCGCCGTTGCGGTCTCCACCAGCACAAGCAACGCGAGTGTGGCGGGCGCCGCGGTGGCGTCGCCGCCCACCTCGGCGCGTGGTCGGCCCTACGCGTCCGTGCTGGTCGCGTCTTCGTCCACGTCGCTCGCGGCGATTAGACGCCGCTCGCGCGCCGTCTTCCTGCTAACTGCCGGCTCGGCAGTGCTCGTGTGGATCGCCATGTTCTCGTCGTACAGCTCGCTCAAGGCGGTCGAGATCATCTCCAAGTACTGGTTCACGGTCTATCTGTTCTCGCCCATCGTGTGCGGCCTGCTGATCTACGTGCTTCGCGGGCAGTCGTTCTCGCCGCTGTCCGTGTCGGCGAACGCGTCGGCCTCGTTCGACTTTGTCGCGATCTACTCGGTGCTCATCGTGCATCTACCAGTGTTTCTCGGCCACCTCTGCTTCCGTTTATTCACCATCGTGGAACTCGCTGACCCTGCTCACCCAGCCCATGCAGAGGCGCGCGGCATCGACTTTGCCGCGGCGGGCAGCGGCAGCGGAGTCAACTTCAGCGCGTCGACGTCGTGGATCAAGCTCGGCATCTCGATTGTGTACTTGCTCGTCATGCAGACGTACTTCTACGCGATGACCCAGGTCGTCAACTCGATGGCCGAGCCGTTTGCGCACCCGTCGCTGCTGTACCTAGGGCAGCTGTATTACTACCTCTTTTGGTACGTACTCGTCGGGTCGGACACGCCCATCGACGCGCTCTACTGGGGAATGCTGCTCGTCAACAACGTCCACATCGCGTTCCTGAATACGGGCATCTACGCCGACGTGAAGCAGTCGTCCACCTCATGTTTCTCCACTCCGTTAATCTCCAGCAATTTGAACATGTTTCGAGGGTCCTCGATGGCGCTGTGCTTCCGAGCGACGACGCTCACGATGGCGAACGTGACGGTAAATAGCGCGGCTTTGTGTCGACCTGTCTCGCTGACCAAGAGAAATGACAGTCAAGAAGACGAGGGTGCGACCGGCGCGCGAGACGCGTCGCTGCGAAGAGGTCTCGAACCTGGCGATGATCAAGAAGCACAATCGTTACTGTACAGCACGGAAAGCGACCTGGAAGACCCGGAGCGGGAGGATTCTGGCACGACAGTGCATCGCGCGAGTAGACGGCACCTGCAGAATGATCGTGCGCCGTCGTCGGAGCGCGATGGGTCCCCGTCAACAACTCCTGGCGATACTGCGCACCGACCTCTACGAAACTCTCCTGGGAGCAGGACAACCTCGTGGTCGTCGCTTCTGACTCTACCCGCGAGGTCGTTCATTGCATTTGGTGGTCGTGGATCGACAGGTACAGCGCCGAACGGAATCCCATCCGCCTCTGCGACGATCTACTTCAAGCAATGCACGCGCTCCTCCGATTCTGTAGATAGTCGTCTACGATCGCCAGCGTGTACATGCGCGCAGCGTTCTACAGGCGATCACTCGTCTTCGTGTGACGAAAATCGAGCTGCCCAGCGCGTGGCGTCGGCTTCGCCAGTATACAAGAGCACAACCAACGTCGAGCAGCTGCGCCCACTGTACTTCTTGATGAAGCTCGCGGAGCAAGACAACATGGCCGACACGACGGCGCTCATCCTTGTCCCGTCGCTCCTCACACTGCTCGCAGTGCTAGACAAGCCTTCGCACGGATTTGCCATTGTCGCCGACCAGCTCAACTTATGGGTCCGCTGCATCTTCATGTTCGGTGGCCGCATGGGCGGCGCGTACTTGGCGCGTGAGATCTTCGCGTACAAGCTGCGGTCGCGACTCCGGCAGGAGCCGGGCAGAAGAAACCGAGCCGCGGATGATGCCGTGCTCAGCAGCATTGAAGGCGTCTCGACACGGCTGTGGATTCAGCGACTCATGCTCCAAGATTTCCACCGGCATTTCTGGTACCTGACAGTCGTCACGATTGTCGTGACGTTTGCGTGTTTTGAGCGCATGGAGGTGCCTGCCAGGTTCGCGCTACTCACGTGATGACAGAAGTCTCGACGTGGACACACGAGTAAAGGCTGAATGCAAGATCCGTGGTCATGTAAGTTGGTTATGAATGGTTATATGCATCTACTGAGGTGGTGGTGGAGACACGATGAGATCCGAAGACGGCCCCGCTTCGGTCGGCATGGCGACATCGGCGTCTTGGTGGTGGTGGTGGTGCGGCACCGGTGACTCGAACGATACGTCTGCACCGACCGAAGCCGCGATCTCGGCGATGATCTTCTCCTTGCGCACCCAGCGTCGTCGTCGCACGCATCGCCCCACGAGCTTGTTCAGCTTCTTCTTGAGACGTCGTCGCTCCTTGGCCGACAGCTTGTGCTGGTGCGAGAGCTGCGGGTCACGTACAAAGTCTTTGAAGTTGGTTGAGTACTGCCACTGGTCGGAGCCTCCGAACCGGTTGTCGATCATCCAGTCGCTGAGATCGAAGGTCCAGGCGCCATCCGTCATCTCGGCGTTCGTGTACCTCGGCGGGTCCGAGATGAACAAATGGCCGGGCAGCGACGAGCCCCACCCAGAGAAGATCTGGAAGCGCTGGATCTCGTACACCGCCTGCTCGTCGATGGGTAAAATCTTGATCTTCTCTTCGAAAGTCGGCTCTTCCTCTCCGGCGCGAGGTGATTTGGTTGCGAAGCGACGGCCGATGACGTCGACGACTTGCGTGACGGGCAGCACGAGTTGACGAAGCGGGTTGATGAAGCGGTCCTCCAGCACTTGCGTCGAGAACGCGAAACCCGTGTACGCCTTTTGTCTATCGACAATCACCGACGCTCGCTTGGGTGACCCTGACACGAGCTGCTCGAGCAGCTCAAACTGCGGCTTGGGCTGGCCCAAGTCGGCCTCGAAGAGCTGGTACCGCAAGTCGGGGGGTGTCCACTTGGCGCTGGCGGCGTCGGTCTTGCACTTGTGGTGCTCCTGCAGTACATGGTAGTACTCGGGGTAGAACTCGCGCTTGAAGGCCTTGAAGAGGAAGTCGCGGCCCAGACAGAGCAGCAGCGACAAGTACACAATGATGTAAAACTCGCCGAGCGTGAACACGTACGGGAAGGCAACGTCTGCGACGGACGTTGGCAAGCCGACGGATATGATGACCGCGCAGGCAAACCACAACACGAAGGAGATCGCAAATGCGGCCGCTGTGAGGAAGTTCCAGGTCACGATATTAAGCGCGAGCTTGGACCAGCAGACCATGATCATGGCGCAGTACGAGATCGCGCCGCACACGTCGCGCGAATACGAGCTGCCCTGCGAGTCGACGGTGCCCACCAAGTAAGCTGGGACGAGCGCGCAGACGGCGCCTTCGTACAGTGCTTCTGCGATCCACGCGGCAAAGATCTTCAAGCTAAACTGCTCGCCCTGCGCGCCGGCGTAGTAAAGTCCCGGGAACTTGTCGGCAATCACCGCGGGCACCTCTTGCTCGAGAACGCCGACGATGCCGATGGGGAGCGAGGTCCAGAAGATGTTGTATCCGTTGATCCACATGTTGTTGTAGTATAGCGTACCCGATCCACCGCTCAGCGTGCCCAGGACGAAGCACGCGCAGTACAAGATGATGTTCTTGTACACGACGTACAGCGCCAGCTTGGCCATGCGGCGGTAGTTCCAGTGGCCGTGGACAAGCAGCAGCCGCTTCAAGAACCGGAACTGCGCGATCGCGAAGTCACTGGAGTTGACGGCCTGCATGCCTTCATGGCCCGAGATGCCGATGCCAATGTGGGCCTCCTGGATCATGCCGACGTCGTTGGCGCCATCGCCGATCGACAGCGAGCGGCAGCCTGGAATGTTGGTCTTGTAGAGACGCACAACCTGGGCCTTTTGCTTGGGCGAGACTCGGCAGCAGATCACGGCGACGCAGTACTGCGAGACCTCGAGGAAGAGATCGCACAGCACCTGGTGGCTGAAGACCATCGTGAGCGAGCGGCCGTCGATGACGATCGCCTGCGCGCGGGACGCCGCGCCTTCCTTGCGGTCGCTTCGCAGCTGCTTGCAGCGGTAGAAGAGCAAGTCGTACAGCATCGAGCTGGTCGGGCACGTGTCTATGTTGATGATCAGCCGCTCCATGTCGTTGTCCAGCAACTGGCAGGCAAAGCCAATGTTGATCGCCGTCTCCTCCTTGTCGCCCGTCAAGATCCAGATCTTGATGCCGGCGCGAGCCAAGTCTGCGATGGTCGACGTCACCTGGTCCTGCAGTCGGTCCTCGATCGCCGTCGCGCCGAGAAGCTCGAGCCCCATCTCGAGCGACTCCTCCAGCTCTTCGATGTGGTTGGGCTCGCCCATCTTCTGGCGCTGCACCTGCGCAAGATCGGATAGCGCGTTCTTGTACTCGCGCGACCACTCGAGGTAGGCGGCCTCGGGGATCTCCTTCTGGGCGATCACGAGTGTCCGCAACCCCTCGGTGGCGTAGCGTTCGAGGTGCTGGGTCGTGATCTCGACGATTTGTGGGTCGCAGTTCTCGGGGTGGAGCCGCGCGAAGATGACCGAGTCGGCTCCCTTGGTGAGCAGCACGATCCGCTTGTCGGGCGTGCGCACGACGACCGACATGCGCTTCCTCGTGCTCGTGAAGTCGATCATCTCGAGGAGCTCGTACACGACCTCCTGGCCCGGCAAGTTCGGGTTGCGGATCGACACCGAGCCGTTCTTGCGGCCCATGAAGTCGTAGCCGAAGAAGCGCGCGCCGGACACGAGGGCCAGCTCGTCGGGCGATGACGCCGAGAACTTGGGGCCGTCGTCGCCATGCTCGAGCACGACCGAGTGGCACACGGCCAAGTGGACGAGGAACGTCTCGATCCAAGCAGCCTGCACGGCGTTGCACCGCGGGTCGCAGTCGCGGTGGTACTCACCCTGCGGATCGATGAAGTGCACGTTCTCAAACGCCTTGTCAAACGGCGTGTTGTCAGCCAGGAGGTCACTCGCCGACAGGTCTTTCCCGAGCCGCCGGATCGCCTCGCGCCCAATCTCCGTCGTGCCCCGCCCGTACGAGACGCCGTGGACCGACATCTTGCGGAAGTCCATCTCATTGGCAGTCAGCGTGCCCGTCTTGTCGCTGAAGATGTGTGTGACCTGGCCGAGATCGTCGTTCAGGTCGGCGTTGCGCACGAGCGCCGGTGTGTCCGTGACCTCGTCGTACATTTGGATGTCGCGGTTGAGGAAAAAGGTCTGGTACGACTTCACGATCGCAACTGTGACGTACAGCGTGATGGGCACGAACGACGCGATGAGGATCCAGTAGTACCCCATGTAGATGACCCAGCCGACGATGTCGTCGCGGAACGGCGCCGTGCCGCTGAGATCGTGGAGCAGCAAGTACATCGCACCGTCGTAGTTTTGCGCGACCCAGACCGAGCAGAGCACGGCCCCGAACACGCAGAGCACGAGGAGCGCCGCCATCAAGATACCGATGCCGCGGTTCACGATCATGAGGATCTTGCTGGTCTTCATGGGCGTCTCGCTCGCGGACTGCATGATCTTGGTGTCGGCGCCCGTGTTGAGCACGAGCCCGTACGCGTACGGCGTGTTGCGGATCACGGAGCCGCGCAGCGCGATGTTCTTGAGGTCGATGGGGATCGTGTGGCCCTTGTGGGGCTCGAAGCGGCCCGAAAAGTTGTTGACGTCGTGGTTGGGCTGCTCGCAAATCACGCGGCCGGGCAGGTTGCCCAGCGAGCGCGGGTCGTTGAGCTGCGAGAACGTGCAGCTCAGCGCCTGGCGCACCTTGAGGTTGGTCTCGCCGTCGAGCGACTTGGTCTCCACGAAGCAGATGCCCACGGGCGCAGTCGGGTCGGGCTCCGAGACGGCGAGCAGCAGGATGTCGGCCGGCACGGCGTCGTAGTTGCACACCTTGAGGATGTCGCCGACGCGCACGTCGCTCCACGCGACCTCGTTGAAGACCGTCGGCGCGTCGGCGTCGAACACGCGCGTCGCGCGCGCGTTCATCTTCTTGTCGGCGTGGTGGCGCGCGTTGTCCTCGATGGCCGCGAAGACGGCGTCGATGCTGAGCACGATCGCGAGCACCATCCACTGGTAGGGCAGCCCCGCCGTGGACGAGATGGACGGGATGATCTGGCCGGCGCCGACCAGCAAGAAGTAAAAATTCGCGACCTGCGAGAGCCGCGCGTAGTAGAACTTGGGGATGAAGTTGTACTTGGTGTACTTGGCCGTGACGACCTTGTTGTCGCAGTAGCCAACGTTCTTGGCGGGGCTGTTGACGTGCACGATGCGCGAGCCGAGCTCCGACATGGCGGCCACTGCACAAGGAAAACGAGTTCAACACCAAGCGTTAGAGAAGTCCCCGACCAAGGCTGCCGCTGCAGGGCGGGGTGCTCGGGACTCACCGACTCCGCTGACGATCGTGCCCGAGCCGACCACACTTCCGCCCGTGTCGGGCGACAGCAAGACCGTGCTGGCGGCGATGTCGCCGTTCTCGAGCGACCGGTACGTCACGTCGGAGGCCAAGGAGATGTCGCTGCTGTTCGAGTCGGCGCGCATCACGCGTCTCGGAACCGCGTGCGGCGGCGCCGGCGGCGGCACGACCTTGCCGTCCATGGCGCTGGCGTCCGTGTCTACCCGCAACGATGGACGAGTGGCTGCCGTGGTTGGTCTATGGCGACAGAGAGAGCGCGCTTTTCCTGGATCAGCTTCTTTTGCGGTGCCCAAGGTCTCCGATGGGAGGCGGGGGAAAGATTGCACCACCAAGTGCGTAGCAATCCATCCCCTCGCGCGCAGCTTCTTCCTTTGGCGGTGCACCGCGTTTACGCTCCAAGAAAAGGAAGCCCCAGGCAGCGAGCGACGCCAAATTTGGCGCGCGCGCGGCCGCGACGGTTTCGCGGTCCACGTTGGGACTCCCGAGTCAACTGCGGGCGAGCCCAAGTTAGCACTACGTGGCGTGCGATCGTGCGCTCGAATCCTCTCGACTTCAAGAAGCCCGGAGGGCAGAGGCCGCTTTCCAAATCGGGCCTGTCGCCCGAATTCCCAGACCTAGACTGGATCCGGACGGTGGATACCGTACGTACGGCCGTGTGTGCGATTGTGCAGCATCCAGTCGTTCTTCTCTCGTCATCGTCCAGGCGGAGAACTCGCGGGCCGGTTAGTACGGCTACGTTATTAAGATCCGCGTGAATACCCCACGGCGGAGAACAGCAGCCGCCAACCGATGCAAGAACCACGGTCGAGAAGGTTCGAGGATCGCAAATCGTGGACGCCCCCACACACACGAGGACCCCAATGTTCGTTCGACTCCTTACTGCCCGGAAAACACTACGCGCACTCAGCGAGCGAGTCGGCTTAGAGCTTGCCCTGGATCTTGGCGAGCAGCGCGGCGCCGTCGTCCTTGGTGATCATGGCCTGGCCCGCCGGCAGCTTGAGCACGCCGTCGTTCTCGAAGCGCGGGATCACGTGCACGTGCACGTGGAACACGGCCTGGCCCGACGCGGCGCCGTTGTTCTGGATGATGTTGACGCCGTCGGCGCCCGTCGCCTGCGGATTCGTGCCACGTTCACGGTGAGACTCGGAGGACACAACGAGACGCAATTTAAAACCGTCTGTACCTCCTTGACGGCCTTGGCGAGACGCGGCAGCTCACGGAAGAGGTTGGCGGCGTCGTCGGCCGGCATGGCTACGCGCACAAAGATGCAGCGTGTGAGAGCTGGAGGAAGCGTCCGCGAGGAAGGTTCAGCGCGGCGTCCACGCACCGTCGACCGTGGCGAAGCCCCGGGCCTTGGGGATCAGCAGCGCGTGGCCTGGCACAAGCGGGAACGCGTCGAGGATCGCGAGCACGTGCTCGGTCTCAAAGATCTTGTACGATGGGATCTTGCCGTCGAGAATCTTGGCGAACACGTTCTCGCTGTCGTACGGCACCGACATCTCTCTTTCTCTCTCTCTCTCTCTCGCTCTCGCTCGCTTCTTGTTCAATGACACTCGGGACGGATTTCGGTATCCACCGGTGAGCTGTTGACTCCCCCAAAAGAGTGCCATCTGATCTGCTTATGCCCAATCATATTCCTTTGGACAGTACAATAGCCAATCAGAGTACGCCAATAGTGACCGATGTCACAAGTCACTGTCACCAGACATTCTGCTGCCGCGTGTGGGTCGTCGCGAGTCGAGCCCAATCTCGAATCGAATCCCCGAGGCCCGACGGCGAGAGAGAACGAGACCGAGAGCAACCGTTAGACGAACGATGGCGCTGCCCGTGGACCGCGCGCAGTCGAACGCGATGAACCTGCAGGTGCTCAAGCGCCAGGACGAGTCCGTCATGGACATCGTCGACATGGCCAGCCACGTCGTGGTCTACGAGTTTGACCAGGTCCAGCAGAGCTGGGTACGTTCGCTGCGCGTCCTCTCTGGGTTTCGAGGCGGCTCGCGCTCACTGGTCGCTTCCTCTGTCGACAGAAACGTAAGGACGTCGAGGGCTGCCTGTTTGTGGTGAAGAGGTGCGTGTTGCCGCTCGTGTGCTTCCTGTACAGGGGGACTGAGAGATAGAGAGAGAGAGAGAGCGAAGACTGACGTGACGGACTTGTGGCCATTTGGGTGGACAGATATGCGTCGCCGCGCTTCCAGATCTTCGTGAACAACCGCCTGAGCACGACCAACATGACGATCCCCGTGAACAGCAGCCTCGAGGTGGACAGCGTCGATACGTTTTTGATTCTGCGGAGTCCGGACGCGTCGGCCGTCGGCGGCTACGCGATCTACGGGCTCTGGTTCTTCCCCGAGGAGGACCGCGAGAAGATCCTCAAGCTGCTGCAGCGGTAAGCAAGAGAGAGTCCGCCGTGTGACGGTGGCGGGTGGAAGAGAGTGTTTGCTGACTGGTGGATGCGTCTGTTTGAAAGTATGGTGCGAACGGTGAACGAGCCGACGGCGCCGCCGACCCCGACGGCCCCCAAGGCCTCGTCCAAGCCGACCAAGCAGGAGGACGAGCAGCCCGAGCAGATACAGCCGCAGGAGCAGCCGCAGCCAGAGGACGCGCAGCCGTCTCCGCCCCCCCAGCAACCGCAGCAGCAGAAGCAGTCCCGCCAGCCGCGTCAGCGCAACGGACAGGGCCAGCGCGGCGGCCGCGGCCGCATCAAGCGCGACAACAACTCGAAGCCGACCACACCGACGACGATCCTGCAGCGACCGCAGGGCGACTCGGCCGAGGAGCCCGCCGCGCAGCCGACGCCAGTGCCAGTCGCTGCGAATGGCTCGGCTCCCGCGGGGTACACGCCGATCTCGCGAGAGGAAGGCATCGCCGCGGGCAACGCGATCCTCGGTATGCTCGGCGGCCACGTCCAGCCGCAGCAGCAGCAGCACGTCAGCGCCGGTCCGCTGCTCGCGCCGCCAGGGTACGTGGCGGCGGCGCCCGCCCACGCACAGCCACAGCCACAGCCACAGCAGCCGCGCACGGGGTCGTCGAGCAACGGACAGAGTGTGAGCAAGGAGCAGCTCAAGCAGACGCTGATCGCGCTGCTGGACGAGCCGCAGTTCTTTGACCAGATCTACCACGCGTACGTCGGCCGCGTCCACGCACGCTCGTAGAGGGTCGGCTTCATAGAACTCGTGTTAGGCAGCGGCATCCCCCCCCCCACACACACACAGAGGATCACACGCACCGAGGGAGAGAAAGAGAGAGAGAGAGAAAATGATGCGGCTCCGCGTCGGTAGAATACACTACGAACGAAGCGTTGCCGAACTCTCCAACACCATGTTTATTAGTGACATCCCGACGGTTGTTTTCGAGGCAATCGAATAGGGTCCTCACAGTAGTGACATGAGCTTTTCGTCAATCATCCAGTTGCCGAGCTGCCCGATGGCGACGAACCCGTTCCTGCGGTTCGCGCGCGGCGCTGCGGCCCCCACGCCATGCAGCGGCAGCGTCAAGCAGGAGCAGGAGGAAGGGAGCGGTATCTCTATTGCGGCTGGCGAGTCTGCGGCTTCCAGGAAGCGCCAGCGCGACGCCAAGGAAGAGCCACGCCCGCCAACGACGACGCCAATGCTGGAGGACGACGGCGCGACGGATCGCACGGAAAGCAACAGGCGCGTCGAACTGCTTCAGCGGCTCGTGGATGCGCGGCGCGACGGCCCCGACGCAGCCATCGATGTGTACGGCACGCAGGCGTGTGTCTTCAGTGCGGAAGTGAGTCCACAGACCAAGCGGTTCCAGATCTTGGTCGCCGCGCTGCTCAGCTCGCAGACGCAAGACCCGATCACGCACGGCGCCATGCAGCGCCTGCACTCTCTGCTTCGAGACGGTGGCGATGACGCTTCCAGTGATGCGAAGCAAGGGCTGACTATCGTGGCCGTGCGCGCGTCGTCGGCCGAGAAGATCCAGGAGCTGCTCCTGCCTGTGGGCTTCTACCGGCGCAAGGCGCAGCAGATCAAACAGATCGCGGAGACTCTCCACACACAGTACAGAGGGGACATCCCGCGCAGCCTCGACGATCTGCTGGCGCTGCCCGGCGTCGGCCCCAAGATCGCGCGCGTGGTCCTGCTGCTCGCGTGGGACGACGTCGGCCAAGGCCTCATCGTGGACACGCACGTGCACCGCCTCTCCCAGCGGCTCGCATGGGTGGGCCCACGCGGCACGAAGACGCCAGAGGAGACGCGCACGGCACTAGAGGAGTGGGTGCCGCGCGCGTACTGGCGAGACTTCTCGCGCAACGTCGTGGGCTTTGGCCAGAACGTGTGTCTCGCCGTGCACCCCAAGTGCGTCGAGTGTCCGCTCGCGCCGGTCTGTCCGAGCGCCTTCACGTACAGACACCCGGGGAAGAAGACAAAGAAGAAGACAAAGACGACGGAGGAGCCGATGGCCCTCGTGCAGTACGACGAAGACAGCGACGACGTCTTCGAGTCGCATCCATACCCTGTTGGCGAATTGGAGTGAGTTTATTGTATTGAGAAGATGGGTTGTACTTGTACGGGAAAGTGGCAGTCGGGAGATCGCGGTCGTCTCAGTCGGCGTTGCGGTAGACCGTGATGATGAGCCATGCGCTGAACACGAGCGTGACGACCGCGATGCGCACGAGCGCCTTCTCGTGGATCTCGTCCAGCGTCTCTGCGCGGCGCCGCGGCTTGATCAGCGCGCGCAGCGTGGGCACCGCGCGCATGGCGTGGCGGTCGTCCACCTCATACGACGCCTGCGCTGCCGCCGCCGCCGCCGATCTCGCCTCAAATACCTTGGCTGTCTGCGCGCCCACGGCCGTCATGGGCCACAGCACATGCGTCACAATCGATCGCAGCACGGCCGTCGAGCTCGGCTTGAGCGGCACGTCGTCGTACCGCCGCGCGCTCGTGGGCTTGTGCAGCAGGCGGCCTTCCTCCATCAAATCGTCGTCGCCTTCCTCTTCCTC
Source organism: Pythium pyrilobum (assembly GCA_023335905.1). Classification (NCBI taxonomy): domain Eukaryota; phylum Oomycota; class Peronosporomycetes; order Pythiales; family Pythiaceae; genus Pythium; species Pythium pyrilobum. The sequence continues at coordinate 11,267 of JAADVV010000107.1, read as the reverse complement.
CTCGGGGGTGCGCGTGCCATCGAGGTTGTAGTATCCGTACGGCCCGTCGTCGTGGCCGCCGATGAGCGGCTGCTGGAGGCGCTCCGACTCGTCGTCCAGCACGCCGTAGCGCGACGCCTTGGACGCCGCGTCACCGTACGGGTAGCCGCCCATGATCGCTCGCCACGTCTCCATCCCTGCCGTGTGGAGAGGTCGATCTAACCGTCTGTAGTGATAGCGTGGAGAAGGAAGCGGGGATCTGTGTTGGTCGTCCGTCCCCCCTCTTGTCCGCGGCCTTCCTTCTTCTTCTCGATGATGACGGACGTCGGCGTTTGCTTCAACACCCTCGCATCGAAGAGCTACAGTCTGTCTGTACCAGGTACAGTGTAGTGCAGGCGCCCGGAGAACACCGTTCGAGCAACCTTCGCGTCACCTCCACACCACGGCTGAAGGATCCATATCGCACAACACAGGGACGATGAGATAGCGCAGGGCGGTACCCGAGCAGGTCAGTGAAGTGGGGCAGCGAAAATCGGCGAAGATGGAGGAGCTGCGGCGCCAATTGGCGACGCTGGACGGCGACCAGGTGAAGCAGTTGCTCGCATCGAGCGGTCATGACGCATTGCTGGGTGGTGCCCAAGGCGAAGGAGACGCGACGCGCGAAGGAAGCGCCGCGATAGATGTCGTAGCGATGAAGAGCGAGGGAAACGCGCTCTTCAAGCAGGCGAAATACGAGGCCGCGGCCGCGGCGTACTCGCAGTACGTTCAACAGCATGCAACGCGGAAGATGAAGGCCTGATGTTGTCTAATAATAGTACTGTGTGAATAGATGTATCGAAGCGAGCGGTGGCGCAGACAGAGCGACGCTGTACTCGAACCGCGCCATGGCGTATCTGAAGGTGCGAGCCAATTCTCCATCCCAGCTGCATCTGTGTCTGACGGCGATCACGTGGCTTGCCTCTGTAGTTGCTACAGTACGACCGCGTCGTCGAGGACTGCTCTAGTGCGATTCGGATCGCACCATCCATCAAGGTGCGTCGCCCACTCGTCCTGCCCGATGGATGCGCTTGGCTCACATAGCTTCAACTTGTATTTCGCAGCCATATCTACGCCGTGCAGCAGCACACCTCGCTCTGCGTAACGCACGCGGTGTTGTCCAAGATGCCGAAGCTGCACTCTCTTTCGAACCCGCCAACCGGGAGGCGCTCCGCCTTCTCGAACAAGTCGTGGCCTCCCGAGACAGCGATCGTCGCACGCGACTGAAGGCCGCATTGCTCGTCGCGTTCAGATCTGGGTGGAAAGCCACGCCAGTCAAGGGCAACCCGGCGCCGCCCGGTCTCAACGGCCACGTGCTCTTCTCCGCACCCAACGACCCTCACAACCGAGTCTTCCTGTACGGTGGGCGCGCCGTACGCGACCAAAAGCCGAACGTGTACGTGATGGACGAGCACGACCACAGTTGGGACCTCGTCTCGACGTCCGGGACTCCGCCGATGCCGCGCGCGTGGCACACCGTCAGTGCCATCACGCGTGACACTCTGTGCGTATACGGCGGCGTGTCGGCCCAAGGCGAAGACTCTCGTCTCCACTTCCTGCAGGTGGGTCAATCCACCGGCCGGTGCAGCCTGAGCTGGCGAGACGACTTGGTTCAGAAGCCGCAACCACCTAGCATGCTTGCTCGCTCGGGCCACGCTGCCGTCTCGTTGGTAGGCCAAGACGATTCGAGCGCGGTTGTGGTGTTCGGAGGCAGAACGAAGAAATCCGTCACGAGCGAGCTCTGGAAAATCCAACTTGAGAACGGCAACGAGGTGGCGTGTATTGCAGTCGGCAGTCGAGCAGATGCAGATCCCAGTGCGTGGCCCGCACCTCGAGATGGCCATTCCATGGTGCTCGACAGTGCGCGCGGTCGAGGTGAGCGGCTCGTTGTGTTTGGTGGCAATGGGCAGCTGACGGAACACAAGATGAACGACACGTGGGTGTTCGACATGGGAGCCTCCACGTGGACAGAGCTCGTTTGCGCGGGCGACGTCCCAACGCCTCGGTCGTACCATTCCGCTCACGCCGTGGGCGGTTTCATGGTTGTCGTCGGTGGTCGACAAGTGGACAACGAAGACGGCGGCGCGTATTTGCTCGACATCGATGCCCGGGAGTGGTTTCAAATGCCCGTGCCCACGCCGCTTACGCCGCGCGCATGGCACGCGAGCATTCTCCAGAGCAGAGACAGCGAGATCTACCTGCTCGGTGGGGGGACCTTCCACGGGCCGTCGCGAGAGGCTGCAGTGCTGGATCTGCGGACATTCAAGGCGCTGATAGAGCAGCTAGGAGTCGAGGAAGAGGACGTGGAGTGAATGCGAATGAGTGCGACCACTCTTGTTGATAAATCACGGTGATCGTTTGTTTTCTATGGGGGTTGGTTACGTCGCTGCTGTGGGATCAAGAGGCTTCTACGGGGGAGGCTTCCGGCTCCAGTAACTTGGCGTTGGTGTCCAGCTTCCGTGCAAGGTCGGCGACGATCTGGTCGGAGCCGCCAAAGTCATCTTCCACGCGGGAGTCGCCGGGCTGGCCGAACGTCGGGTGCATGAACGTCGACGAGGAGTTGCGCGGCGTAGACTCGAGCTTGGTCAGGAACGTCGCCGAGCTGGTGGAGGACGGGCTGCCGGCCGGGACGGGGTCGCCCAGCGTCGTGTGTCGGTACGAAGCTGCTCAAGCACACACACACACAGATATCCGCGTCAGCTAAATGGGACTTGTACTCTGTAGGCTGACGTCGACAACACCAAACCAACCTTTGCGGTTCTTCCACTTGGTCATGACGGCCTCCAGGCTCGAGCAGCCGTCGAGAAAGTTGGGCAGCTCGCCGCGCAACCGGTTGTCGCGGAAGTCGGACTCCTTGAGGTACTTGAGCTTGGAGATGCAGCCCGGGATGCGGCCTTCGAGCGCGTTGTCAAATAAATAGAGGTACTCGAGGTCTTCCAGGTCGCTGATCGTCTCGGGGATGCAGCCCGAGAGCTGGTTGCTCGACAGGTTGAGGAACTCGAGCGCCTTGCACATTCCAATCGAGTCGGGGATGGGGCCTGCAAAATCAACAGACAGTTTACATGTGAGCGAGCCCATTGTTACCCCATCGACCATCAACCGCCAACGGTGCGTATTGCCGCACCGGAGAATTCGTTGTTGCGCAGCGACAGGAACACGAGCGACGTGAGCTTGCCAATGTCCTGCGGGATGGGCCCGCTCATCCGGTTGCCGCGCACGCTCAGCTTCGTGAGCTTCTTCATGGTGCCCAGCGACTCGGGCAGGCCGCCGCTGATGTTGTTGTGCTGCAGCTGCAGCGTGCGCAGCTGCTGGAGCTTGCCCAGATCCGCTGGCAGTTCACCTGGCAGAACACAATCGAAAAGTCAGAGATCAGGACCAATACGGGCACGCAGAGATGACCTGCCTGGCACCTCTCAAACGTACCGGCCAGCGCATTCTGGTGCAAGTGCAGCTCCTGCAAGTGCTCACAATCGCACATGGACGCTGGGATCGGGCCTAAAGACACGACCACGCAATACGCCGTCCGCTCAGTTTCCTTCCTCTCTTCCTCTCGTGCGAATCGGATCTCCGTACCTTGCAGGTCGTTGCAGCTCAGGTCGACGCGCAGCAGTGAGTTGATGCGGCCGAGGCTCGCGGGGATCTCGCCGTGGATGCGGTTCTTGGAGAGGTCGAGCACGCGCAGGTACGAGAGCTGGTCGAGGCTCGCGGGGAGCACGCCGTGGAGCTCGTTCGCGGGCAGCTCGATCGCGATCACGTGGCCCATCATGACCTCGACGCCGAACCACGTCTCCGGGTCCACGGTTGCCTGCTTCCAGCCGTGGCGGCGGCGCCACTTGTCGCCGTCCAGCGCGTCGTACAGCGCCAGCAGCGCGTCCACCTCGTGCGCCGGGATCGAGCTCTGCCCGTGGCCCATGGCGCGTGACGTACACAGAGAGAATGCGTGTGCGTGTAGTGTTCGCCTTGTTCGTCGTGCACGCGGTGAGCTGGTCGGCCCAGCTGGTCCTCCCCGTTGGTAATGATGGAGGAAAGGGAACGACGGAAATGGGGCGTTGGCGTTTTTCTGTTGGTGATTCGCCAACAGAAATAAATAGACCGCCAACACTTTGTTGCTGTGTTCTGTTGGTGCTGTTGGTGACAATGGGCGAGTCGCGCTTTCTTTGCGGAGTGTGCTTTTGTTCCACGCCCTCCGAGATCTCGCAGGTCGGAAGGGCAACAAGTTGCTTTTTTCGCGCTGTGACGTCGTGGGTTGCACATGGAGGGTGTCGGAAGGACCAGCTCCCGCAGCTATACTTGGGGGGACACATACAAAATCCAAATCAAAAGCAACCGTGTATTCTCAGACTGGACGCAGAACGGTTGTCCATTAAGGGCCTGGAACATTTTTGGTTTTTGACAGCCGACTTCACTTCGCGTAGCTGCTCGACTGACTGCGGAGCAAATGGAAATGCAGATCCGTCCACGTCATCCCGGTGCTTCGGCGGAAATGCCGACGTGGGCTGCTGCCATGCGGTCCGCTGTATAGGAGTCCGCAGCATGGGAAGGCGTTTCGTCTTCACTGTAGTTTTGGCGGTATGTACTGTTGACGGCTTGCCGTGTTTCCAAACGACACGCGAGCCGTCGTGTGGCGGGCTTCTCTATATGCGTGGATCTCTCTGCTCTAAAACTCGATTTCGTCATCGTCGCCCGACCGGTTGCGCGTGATCGCGGGCCTGGAGAGCGGGGCCATGCGTGGCGGCGCGGCCGCGGCCGGGTGCGGCGACAGGAACGGCAACTGCCGCGGCGCGACGAGCACGCGCGCGTGGTCTCGCTCGTAGCGAGGCTCGTGCGCTGCGCTGCACGGCTCGTGGCGGCGGGAACGCGGGTCCGAGTCCATGCGGCGCAGGCTTCGTTCGCCGCGGTGGTCCGTGCGAGGCTCCATCCGCGTGTCGATCCTGGGGCGTTCACCCAGCCGTCTGCTGTCCCCGTCGTCTCGATAGCGAGTAGTAGTAGTAGTAGCTTCCTGTTCTCGCACAGCGAAGCATGGGTCCGTTCGCCGTGACGACTCTCCGTAGAGATCCGCCATGCGTGGGTCCAAGCGTTGCCCACGCAGATCGTCGTCGTCGGCCATGCGCGGCCGCCCGCGGCGGTCTCGATCATCAGCATAGAGTCTGTCTTGGTGGCCATCGTAATTACGCGGACCATAGTCTTCGTATTGAGGTTGCGCCGCGCGGCGCGAGCGGTGGTCGTACTCTCGCGGCGCCGCGCGTCTCGAGCGAGGCGGCTCGTGCTGGACTGGGGTGTACGTGTCTCGCACCATCCGTGGATCGAACGACTGCGGTTGTCTGCGCGACCGTGGCTCATCATCTTCGTATTGAGTCGATGACGTATCCCTCTCTCGTCGTGCGCGTGGCTCTTCTCCTTCCATCCACGCTCCGGTAGCTCGACGGATGCGAGGGTCCGCCTCGTGGGCTAGCCGGAGATCCACGGGCTCATACGGCTCTGGCTGGACTGGGGTGTACATATCCCGCACGATGCGCGGATTGTACGGCTGCGGTTGTCTGCGCGACCGTGGCTCATCATCTTCGTACCGAGTTGGTGGTGTATCCATCTCTCGTCGTGCGCGTGGCTCTTCACCTTCCATCCACGCACCGGTGGCTCGACGGGCGCGAGGGTCCGCTTCATGAGCCAGTTGGGCTTCCACCGGTTCATGTATTGGTCGGCTCAGTGCGCGCGTCGTCCACGAGTCGTACTCGTCTTGCCTAGCGACGTGGCGACGAACGCCACGCACGGATGAGGGCACCGTGTGTGTCGGTAAGGATGGCTGAGGCGGCGGCGGCGAGCCGGAGCGCTGGCGCCGCATGGCAGGCGTAGCACGTGCGCTGCGTGCACTGTCTTGTGGCCGCAGACTCGGTGACGGCGGTGGCGCCTTGGGCGGCGTCCACAGTGACAGCACGAGATCGTTCAGGTCCATTGTGAACGCCGGCTTGAACGCGCTCTCTCCCAGAGCACCCAAGCTGTCCTCTTGCGGGGGCTTGTTCAGGTCGAGCGGGTTCTCCAGATCCCAGTTGTGGCGCATCCAAGGGTTCGGCCACATCGAGCGTTCCTGGGACTTCTGCGTCACCGTGCGCGACCGCGCGCGCGCTGTGCTATCGGCTCCCGCGCCCCTCGCCGACTCGAGCGCCGCGCAGTCGGCACTGCGTGACTCGTACGGGTGGCCATTCTCGTACGGCGACATGGACGGCTGCCGCGGCGGCCCGCGCTTGCTGTCTGGCGAGCGCATCCCTCCAAAGTGCCTCTCCGCTGCTATGTCGCTGGCGACAGCGGTGATGGAAGGAAACGTCGCGAGCAGCTCACGACGACGACGAGCAAGAACACTCTCTCTCTCTCGACTAGATACAGCGGAAGCGGACGTCTCCTTCGGACGCCGCGGGGGCGACGCTGAAGCAGTAATGAGGAAATTGGGACAGGGGCAGTCGCCGATCGCACGAGGCTTTGCGCCCATCGTGACGACGACACAAATTCAGCAGACCCGTTCATCGGAGCCAGCTGGTACTGGGCAGTCCGCCCATACACTCCGAGTGCGTACTTAGTAGTCACTAATGAGGTCATTGTTGTGGGTTTCGTGTCGCCAATGCGTTGGTGGCGAAAGAGCGCGGAGCGCATTGGAACCGATCGAGTCGCGGCATTGTCTCCTCGCTCGCGTGCTGCCAGGGAGAACGCCATGGCGCCGACGACGAACGACGATGCGAAGCGAAAGATCAAGAAGCTGACCAAGGAGAAAATCCAGGAGTTTCAGGACGAGATCCAGAAGAGCAACGGTCAGGTGGACCTCTCCGGCCGCGGCATCGAGACCATCGTCAGTCTCGACGGGCTGCAGCAGGCCACCAAGCTCGACCTGAGCCGCAACAAGCTCACCAAGCTCACGCACATGAAGGACGTGTCGGGGCTGACGATGCTGCGCCTTACGGACAACAAGCTCAACGGCGAGGTGCGTAGTTTCTATTCGGCGTGTGAGGGAGCCATGCGTGTGGAACCCCGATATTGATTCGGCATTGGGCGAACGCGATTGTATTGTAGGGTCTGGCCGAGCTCCAGTATCTAAAGAAGCTCGTGATCTTGAACGTTGCCGAGAACCAAGTATCGCGCATCTCGCTCGACACGCTGCAGTATCTGAAGCAGCTCAAGGCGCTCGTGCTCAACAACAACACGATCACGACGCTTGAGTGGGTCCCCAAGTTCCCCGAGCTCAACTCGCTCATCGTCAGCCACAACCGCATCCCTCAGCTGCTACCGCGCACGATCGACCGCCTGCCAAACCTCACCAAGATCTCCATGTACGTGACTGCGCCGACCAATCTGCGAATGACGGGTGCTGAACTTGGAACTCACCTCGTCGTTTTCCCTGGGACAGGACACACAATCTGCTTGAAGTATGGACTGCGACACCATCTACCGACGTCAACGCTTGTATACGAGGATACTGACAATCCGCCTTGCCTCATTTAGGATCTGCCCGATTTGAGCTCGTTGAAGAATCTGACAGAGCTGCGTTTTTCGCACAACAAGCTCACGACGGTGGCTCCATCGCTGGCGAAACTGCGTAAGGCTAGGTCTCACTGTTTTGTAGTCGTCACGCTGGCGATGGTTCTGATGTGATCTGTGTGGGTGTAGCTAACTTGAAGATCCTCGAACTCGGCCACAATCAGATCGACGAGTGGAAGGGCATTGAGGCGTTGGGCAACTTGAAGAACCTCAAGCAGCTCAGTCTGACGGGCAACCCGATCTACGGTACGCCGCTGGAGGTCAAGAAGGAGGAGAAAGCGAGCTCCGACTCTGAGTCCGAGTCGGACGATGACGAGGAGAAGAAGGATGCGGAAAGCAAGCTGTCTCCGGAAGAGAAGGCAAAGCTCAAGGACGCCAAGCGCTTGGATGCCAAGCACAAGCAGTACAACTTCAAGATGAAGCGGCTATTTCCGAACCTTGTGATTCGCGATGGCCACCGCGTGCTGAGCAAGAAGGTGCACGGCTACGTGGCTCCTTCGAAGGAGGAGAAGAAGAAGGTCGAGAAGAAGGACAAGACAGAGAAGAAGGAGAAGAAGGAGAAGAAGGAGAAGAAGGAGAAGAAAGAAAAGAAAGACAAGAATGACAAGAAGGTCAAGAAGGAACCGGACGGAGAAGCTTCTGCTGCTGCCCCCAAGCGGAAACGCGATTCGAAGGCAACAGAGCCCGATCATGAGCCAACTGAGGAAAAGTCCGAGCGACCGGCGAAGGCTCCGAAGACCAAGCGCGATAAATCCGCCAAGATCGCTCAAGCTGAGCCAGCCGCTGGGCCGGAGGTGGATGTTCCTATGGAGGAGCCCGCGTCGAACGGAGGCAAGCCCAAGGGAAAGACGGGTAAGAAGGAGAAGAACGAGGACTCGAAGAAGGATTCCAAGGACGAGCCAAAGGACAAGCCAAAGGAGGACAAGCCGAAGAAGAACAAGAAGGAGCGGCAGCCAAAGGTATGTGTCCAGGGTTTCCCACTGCGTTGCCAAATGCTTTCGATTGCTAATTGGATACTTTTGTTGTGCAGGACATTGCGAGCGGAGTGGTGGCAGTGAAGCAATTCAAGAAGACGAAGCAAACCAAAGCGAGTGAGAAGACTGCTGTGGACCTCACGAAGGTCGACTTTACGCCAGGCGTCGGCATGGGTGGCGCGTCCGCGTGGGATTAGACACGGCGTTGCAACTTGAGATTTGCTCAACACGTCAACTTTTTTGCTTTTCCCACTTTTCCGGAAAACATGAAAAATCAATTTACGACAAAAAAAAGTCGTTTACGTCACAGATATACCCAAATCCAGTAGACCTATGTAAACGTATACACTATGTTTTGCTAGAGGTCAGGAGCAGAACCAAAGGCGGTCGGTGCCGTGGGGTGCACACGAGACGACCGGAATCGGAAGCGAGCGACACGAAAAGCAACATGGCGCAGAACCCGTTGTCCGCCTTCATCGGCTCGTACATGGCCTCCTCGAACGAGAGCGAGACCGTCGCGGTGGTGAGTGGTTAGCGCTTCATCTTGGCTACGCGGCCATGTCGTTTGTGTCCCGATCGGACGCTTCTAACCGTCCCAAAATGGCGATTCTGTAGGCCCACCTCGAGAAGCTGCAGGAGGGTGCCCAGTGGCGTCTTGAGGACGACGCCGTCGCCGGCCGACCGAAGGGATACCACAAGAAGGGAGTGTACACGAGCCCAGAGGGTTTCCCGGAGGTGCCGCGCCAGTACACGGTCACGAGCCACTCGGCAGACCGCGACTACGCGACGTACGCCGCCAACTCGTACTCGTCGGCCATCGCGATCCAAGAACTGATCAAGAAGCGCGGCTTCTAAGCGGGAGACGCGCGGATTGCGGCAGGTGTGCTGTACGTTGCTGGTACGAAAACGAACGGCTGCATACACTGCTCTGGATCCGCGGGCGAGACCGGGGTCTCCGTGGCGAATTGGGAGACAAGACGAGCAGCAGCAGCGACGCCAGCGCTGGCCGTCGAAGAAGAATGAACGATATGCGAGAAATATAAGAGTGGTGATGAAAGATGCGAGCGGCTCTATGTCGGGCGATCTGCGCTCTGCGGAATCGGGCGATCGCTTTCCCCCCCCCGTGCGATCGAATGCCTTTGGTGTTGTGACTCTCTGCCGGGTACTAGTATATCCAAGCTCGTACTCACACAGAAGGCGAGTCGGGATCGCGAGGGCTGTAGAGATACACCTACGGAGAGATCAGTAGACGGGGAGTACGCTGATGGTGGTAGCGTGACGAGACTTGCTGCGGGGAGTGTGGCTTATTACCTTGGTGCCTTTGAAGTCGCGCTTGTCGGCGCACTCCCATCCCGGGACGGAGAACACGTACGTGACGACGCGGATGCCTCGAGACCGCGCCTCTTCCAGTCTATCGATCGTTCCAGAGTCATATTGAGAACGTCATACGCAAGAGCAGAAAGATGGAGGGGGACTCACTTGGGCAGCAGCATCTTCAGCCCCTACCATCACGTCACGACAATATGCAGTGAGGCACCACCGGAAGAGGAGCCTCCTCGATCACCTCCATCCACTGGCGACCGCCGCAGGGGCGCTCACTCACCTGTGGGACGAGGTACATGAACAGCGCCGTGGCCCCGGAGATGTCGGTCTCCAGCGCGTCTGCGTGCTTGATCTCCACGAGCCGCTCCACGCCGCTGTCCTGGTTGAATTCCGTTCGCCTCACCCGTCCGATCAGCATTGCATCACAGACCCGACCCAGCTCAGCTGAACGGATCCACGCACCCGCACTCTATCGAGAGCCTTCTGCACGAGCGCCTCATCGTATTCTACGCCGACGCATCTTTTGGCCCAGGACCGTCCGTCAGCACCACTGAAGAAACTTCCAGCCGTAGCTGGCTCATGGCGCGGTGGACGCACCGCACGCCGGTCTGCGTGGCCGCATGGACGAGCATGCGCGCGTCGCCGCAGCCGAGATCGTACAGCACGTCGGTCTCGCTCAGCTGCAGCAGATCCATCGCATGGGCGAGCACGCCGTCGCCGCTGGGCGTGAACGGCGCGAGCTTGGGCCCGACGCGTCCGTCGCCATGGTGCTCGGGCGTCGTCGCCATCGCTGATGGTGCAGACCCATTGTTTCACTTTGACAGAGTATAGGCACTCGAGCGAGGAACATCATCTTTTCCCACACTATCACTCTTGGATTGGACGAATAGTGACATCACGTGCTGCTCTGCTCATGGTCAACGACTCGCAGACGCCGCCCGACTTCGTCGGCGACGGCGGCGCGACGCTGCAGCGGCTCTGGTGAGAAGGCGCATTTCGTTCTGCTGCTGTTGCTTAGGCTCATCCGGTCGTCCATGCTACGCGTAGGGACTTCACAACGTGGCGCATGATCAAGGGCTGCCCGGGCCGCTACATCATCAAGCACAAGAAGACGCGGCCCGTGCTCGTGCACGGCGCGCCCGTGACGTCGCTGGGCGCGGCGGCGTTCCTCACGGCAGCGCTGGGGGGTCTGCCCAGCGTGGTCCACGATCTGGAAAGCGAGCGGTGCGTCGACCGCGTGCAGGTCGTGGTCTTCCCCGACTCGGGCGGCGTCATCACGTACTGCAAGCACGACGGCGGCGCGTTTGAGGACCTGAGCGAGGCACCGATGCTTGACGTGCACACGCTGAACACGGCGTCCGGGCTGAAGCGCAAGCTCGAGGGGCTGCGGTTAGCCCACGTGCTGGGCACGGACGGTCTCAGTTAGCGGCGCGC
>JAADVV010000106.1:0-27477 GCA_023335905.1 Pythium pyrilobum | reverse complement strand
GGCCTTCTCGATCGCCTTGGCCTCCTTCTCCTGGTCGGACGTGGACTTGGCCACCGTGGCGTCAACGGTCACGACGCCGGCGTCCACCTTGTAGCCGAGCACGGCGAGGATCTGCGGCAGCGTCACGTCCGCGACGGTCTTGCCGTCGGGGCCGACGAACGTGTAGGTCGCGGCGTCACTGGCGGACGCGTCCATGGCGGCGCCAGCGGCAGAGGACGCGAGCAGCGCGACGGCGGCGGCGGCCGTCCACATACGCCGCATGATCATGGGGGAGAGATGGAGGGATGGGATGGGATGTACCTCACGAGGTGGGGAGGTCAAAGAGTGTCGAGAGGTTAGACTTTAGACCCACCAAAACGATACGGGCCGCGCGACTGGGAACTGGACACTGGGTCTAAATTACACCGAGCAGCAGCAACAGCCACAATGCAGCGATGCGCACTGGGTTAAGACGCGCAAATCGCCGCGTGCGCAGCACCAGCTGGCGGAACGGACTAGAGCCGCCGAATGTAGAGACAGAGACAGAGAGTCGGAGGAAGACAGCCGGTTTCAAGGACGGTCACGCCAACGGACTAACTCGCTCAGTCGTGAGACTAGGAAGTGCAACACTAAACTGGGATGTTTATGTGGGTCACGTAAAGCAAGGCGGATGTAGCCATCTCCTAACGACCTGAGATCCAGTTGATGTGCAAAAACTGGAGCTGCTGCGAGAAGACGCTGGAGGGAGGGGGGACTGCGGCGTGTGATGGACACTTTGTACATGGTTTCATATCTGGGTAGGGCAGACGCCTATGATGTGTGTGTGTGTGTGTTCTTGTGGTGGTAGTAGTACGCTTACGATTCGCGCGCAGCTTGCTGGGCCTGGATCATGTGTTGGATGAACACGTCCGAGAGCACGATCTTGTCCTGCGCCGAGTTCTGGAGCTGCTGCAGGTACTGGACGGCGTCCGCTGAGCTCGCGGTCGACATGTACGTGTCAAACTGTTGGTGGTCTAGTAGCTCGGCCTGGACGAGCTGGAGAAGCCGCATGAGGTATTTGCGATGTGCGGCCGACGCCCGAGTCAGTACCGAGTGCAGTTCCGACGGCTCTATCACGTCCACGGATGCCGGCGCAGCTGAGCTGGGCGAGAGCTGCATCGAGCTGAGCTCTAGATTGAGCGCGGCCTCGACGCCGTCCTCACTGACGGATCCCATGCCCGTGAAGTCCTCGTCCAGTGTCCGGATACTGTCCATCTTGTTGACGCCGACTGCGGTCTTGCCTTCCTGCTCCATCAGTTTGTCGCCCGCGATCGTAAGGAAGACTTGATGTGGTCTTGCGAACACGCCATGCTTCGGTTTGCACCGGAAGTAGTACTTCCCCTTCACGCTGCCGTCGTTCTTACCAAATGGTTCATCGAGTTCGATGCCAATCCACGCTCCTTTCACTCCTTCGATGTCTCCGATAAATCGCACGAAGCCAAAGAGTTCCTTGTCTGGGATACATACTCGATCACCGAGGTCGTAACTCAGCCCAGAGGACGTAGGATCGGCGCTGCTCGGTCCATTGTCGTCGACGCTCGCCGAGTCGGCAATACTCGGAGTAGGACGGCGTGTTTGTGAGGCGCCAATGGGCGTGGGCGGCGGCAGGTCAACCGCAGAATACCTCTGAATCGCATCAATAAACAGATGCTCATGTTAGTTCCGACGGCAAGAGGCTATAGCGATGGAGAGATGACTTACCGAAGTAGCAAGGGCCGCGTCACCGGTCACCAACGCCTCGAGCCGCTTCTGGATCTTGTAGTCGACAAGAGACATCAGCAGCGCCGCTCGCTTCGGGAACTTTTGCTGGAACACTGCGAACAGCTCGTACGCGACACTTCGACACGTCGACGACGGGTCGTGCAATGCGTTCTTCAGTCCTCGCTCCAGTTGTTGGACGTCCATCTTGTCCAGCACGGAGCTCCAGTTCACGACCGCCAGCTTGAGCGCAGTGATGCAGCTCAATCGGATCAGCTTGTTCTTGGTCTCCTCTTGCATGTCCACAAAGAGCTTGAGCGTCGCGCCCTTGACGACTGTGTAGCTGATCAGCGCGTCCACGCACTCGGCGCAGTACGTGCCACACACTTTGTTACCCGAGCCGCGCACTTCGACCAGCACGGGCAGCACCTCGCGCACGAACGGCACCATCGCATCGCGCGTGATCTTGGCCATGACCGTGAAGAGGTTGCACACCTCCTTGACGATCTGGGACCGCAGATCCTGCACCATCGCCTTCAGCGGCTTGAGCACTTTCCAGACCTCAATGCCCACCGAGCTCGCGATGCTCGGCTCCAACGCCTCGAACTGCTTGCGGATCTCCGCGACGGCGTTCATGCGCTCGACCCAGTTCTCCGTGTTCTTGGCGATCCGTTCCATCTCCTTCGCGAGCGACGCCGCGAACGCATCCTGGTTGAACAGCATAACGTTAGCAGACACTCCGTCTTGAAGAAGAACTCAAGGAATACTGAGCGCGGCGAGAATCGGAACGCCCGCGTGCAGTACCGACTGTACCTTGCTCATCGTGCTGGCCCACTCACTGTCTCTTCACGGGCGTGGCGCGTGGCTTCGTCGCGTCGTCTCCCCCTTCGGCGGTCGTCACGCCGGGCTCCCTCCCTCTCCCTCTCCCCTCCCACAGGGATGTCGCGTTCGAATGACGGACGAGACCGGAAATCAATGCTCATCGTGGGTTCCGTGCGGGCGAGTGTTCTTAACGTAACCGTCCACTTCGTTTGTAACATGGCATTGGACTCATATATGGCTACATTTGATCTGATTCTACTTCTGAAGCCGCCGATCCTGCTCGGGGCCCGAGGAGATCTGAGGCTCGGCACCGGCGACGTGCATCGCGCGGGTCTTGCTCTCCTTCCTCTTGTACTCGACGATCCGCCACTCCTCTGTGAGCGGGTGCAGCCAGCCAATCTCCCTGAGTCGCTCCGCGTCACGAAGCACTTGGTGTCGGTATGACGCGAGGTAGCGGATGCCGTGGATACAGTTGCCGAGCCTCAAGCCCCACGTCTCTTTCGGCCACGGCGCCTGCTCCGGGATCACGAAAGACACGTCCACTCTTCGGCGGGCACCATGCACGCGGGCGTACGCTTCCAGGGCTGGCAGGATGACCCGCATCCACTTGTCATCGGAGACATCCCACGTGAATCCGAGCTTGGCGAGAATATCGCGGTCTCGATTGACCTGGGGCTTGTACGTCGACATCGACGAGCGCAAACCTGCAACAACATGCCCGAGCGTCATGAACCACGTCTCGGGAGGCCATGGAGCGTCGCACGGAACGATAAACGCTTGCTCGACGTTGCAATGGCCGTAGACCATCTTGAACGTCTGGAGCGCCGGAAGAACTCGGCTTGTCCACACGAAATCGTGCACGTCCCAAACGAACTCGATGCGATGGAGATCAGTTACTTCGCTGGCACTCAGATCGTACCGCTGCTGGCGGATGTTCATCACTTTCAAGCCGAGGCGCAGCCCCCACGTCGGCCGCGGCCATCGCGAGTTGCCCGGCGGGACGACAAACGCTCTCGGCACGAGCAAGTGGCCGTTCATCTTCTTGTACACCTCCAGCGCCTGCAGTGTTAAATGCTCCCACAAAAACGCCCTCCAATCGACGTCGATGGGGAACCCCATGGAGCGAAGGGCTTCGATTGTCGGCTCGTTCGCAGCGCGGTGCTTCGGGTTCGTCAGAAGCGCCTTCAGCTTGAACCCGAGCGGGAACCCTTCGAGTTCGGTCGGCCATGTGCTTCCAGCAGATTCGTTGACAACATCCTTTTCAGATTCGAGGAGCTTCGGTGCACGGAAGCCCGCGGGGATCACGAAATGCTGGTGGATCTCGTGGAACCTTTCGACCGCGTTCACAACCCCACCAAAATCTGGGTCTTTCGATGAGACCACAGACGTCGCGACGCCGAGCCGAGCCATGTCAGGCGAGTGAAAGCGTCTTCCTTTCGCATTTCCGAGCGCGCGGACGCAGTGAGTGCGCAGAGCGCTCTGCGCACCACCGTGAAGCCCGAGTCTTCCGCTCGCCAGCGACATTCTCGGCGCTTTTCGTCCTTGGAGCGATTGAAACACCCACACAGACCAACCACACCCGGTTCTGTGAAATTGATTGAAAGATACTGTAAATCGTAAAATTCCTGTTTCTTGTAACCTACAGAAAAACTCAAATAGCTTTCAAACCTATGTGCACTGTATCGGTTCCTAACTGACATCGTTGTTTCGGATCACTGCGTCCTCCGGCACGGACGAATATGGCGATCGGCCGGTAGGAAAGGGAAACGCGCGCCGTATTTTCCACGTTTTCAGGGCCTTCCCCGCGACACACGCCACTCCAAGACACCTCGTCGCCTTAAGATAGACAGCGCATCCGCCATGGCGAGAAGAAAGCGCGTGGAATTGGCGGCGATCGCGTCGTTAGACGCGGAAAGCGAGCAATTCCGACGGATCAGCGAGCAGCAAGTGCAGCAAGCGTGTGCGTTCCGATGTCGACAGAACGGAGCAGCACCAGCATTTCTGACGTGTGGAATATGTGGATTTACGTGCAGATGAGAAGCTGAGGCGACGCCGGAGCGAAGGAGGCAGCTCGCATGACCGGTACCTCAATTGTCTTCGCGGGTTCTACGAAGAAATGGTGGAGAAGCAGGCCGTGGAGACGTTCTCGTGGTCGAAGGCCAAACTCCAAGCGTTCATCGGCCGGTTCTTCGTGTCCTACTGCGATCCCGAGGCGTTCGAGAGTCTGTGGGTGGCGTTGGTGGATGGAGGTAGCCAACTCGAGGAGAATGGCCGCCTGGTCATCCCGTCATTTGAGGTCCTGAAGGACGCGTTACGACGAGACACTGCGACGCGGTTAGCGGAGCACGATGCATTTGCACTGGAAGAACCCATCACTAGTCGAGTTTGGTGGCGAGGCAGCAGCAGGGGTCACGCAGACGCGCAAACTGAGCTGCAACTGCCTCTGCTCACCTTCCACGGCAAGCGGCCTCGGCCGAGCGAGACAGTGTCACCCTACGATCGCAAAACGGTCGCACCACCAGTACAAGCAGCAGCTCTCGTCCCATCTCGGGTGAGTATCAGTGGTGCTGCATCCGTGAGTGAGGGTGACGCTTCCTCCTGGTTCGAGGACGACGACGACGAGTACATCGTGCCGTCTTGTAGCGTCGTGGTTCCGAGTGAATTCAGTGCTGAAGTCGCAAAGAAATCTCAGAACTGGCTGGGGCGGTGGCGGACGCGGTATCTATTCTTGCGGTGGAACGAACTTGAGATGCGCAAGAAGAACGTCGCGACTGCCTACCGACACGGTGTTGCGCGGTCGTTTCCGTCGCAACCGGCGATGTCGACTCCAGCTACGACAGCAATTACCTCCAACGCATCAGCAACAGTAGTCAACCCGCAAAGCTCCCCAGCATCTCCGAACTCCAAGCGCTATAGTCTTCAGAATCTGATCAGCATCCAGTTTATCCAGTTAAACGAAAGCGAGCCCGTGCGGAAGAGCGCGGTCGATTTGCATTTCAAGCAGCAAGCTGCGAGTGGCCACGGTCACACGACGAAGTCTCTCATTTTAGCATCCGATAAAGGTTTCGACTCGCTGAAGAAGATTGTGTCGGTGATCGCAACCTTCGCGCTCTTCCGCGCTCTAGTCTGGGGAGAGAATCCTCAAAGCCTGCAAAGGTTTGTTCAAGCTGGTGCCAACGTGAATGCGTTCTGCATCATCCCGTCGACTCGCCTTTCTGTGCCACTCTCTTCACTGCAGCTCGCGCTCATACGATTGAAGAAGAAACCAGACAGTGAGTCGGACCTTGCGACTTTGAGATTGCTACTCGACGCGAAGGCTGATCCACGGAGTCTGCTGCATTGGCATTTTGCTCGTCGATCCCTACTGTCAAGTGGGCAGCGCGTTGATTCGGATTGGATGCCTGTCTACTTGTTGGTGCCGACAGCTGACTCTCGGTTGCCGGTCCTTCGGATCTCGTTGACAAGTTTTGGAAGCGATGAGCATGGCTGGACGCTTCTCATGTTCATGGCGTTACTCGGTGATGTTACACGGACCAAAGAGCTGCTTCGAGGAGTCGGTGAGAGTGTTCAAGGGCGGGAAGATGTTCTGCGCTACATCGAGCATGTCAACGGCAATGGCGACAATGCACTTCACATCGCGATCAAGGCTGCCAGTATACAGAAGGACCACGCTGAGACTGTCGCGCTTGTCATCGCGGACTTCACGTATTCCGGTTTGGCGTCAACTTCAGCGACCTCGGCTTTGTTCTACACCAGTGATGCGATCGGTGAAACAGTGCTCCACCTCGCGCTGAAGGCAAAGATGTGGCAATTTGTGTCGTTGTTACTGAAGCATCAAGCGTTCGACCCACACGCGCGAGACAGATTTGGGAACAATGCTTTGCACTTGGCGATCAAGGTTGGTGCTCCACAGAGTGCTTTTGTGGTAATGGTTCAACATTACAAGAGTGGTGCGATTGATGAGGGACTTGAGGCTCGAGACCGAGCTGAAAACGCGACTCCACTCATGCTCGCAGTTTTGTATCGACGCGACGAGCTCGTAAAGATCCTCGTTGACGCTGGCACGCACCGTGATGTGGTCGGTGGTGCCCAAGAAGAGGTATTGGTGTGCACCGCAATTCGACTGGGGTTGCCAGCTGCTGCTCGCTGCATTTGGGGGGATGGAAGCTCCGAATGCGTACCAACAAGGACGAAGAACACCTCAGTATTGGCACTCGCGATTCGTTACGGGATGTACGGACTGGCGAAGGACATCATAGATGATCAAAGCTCCAGACACCATATCAAGAAAGATCCAAGCTGGTGGGTTGATGACGAGTCTCGGTATCCCGCTGTGGTTCTCGCAGTGACAGCAGGGCAACTGGAATTGGCAGCCCTGATGATCGATGCAAGTGGAGCAGATGTATTCGCGATGCAGAACGATCTCTCGGGCGAATCACTTCTGCATGCGTTGGCAGTGCTTGGTGCCGAACACACACGGGAAAGTGACGGCGTATGGGAGCTACCTACCGCACGCGGCAGGCGAAGTCGCGTCAAGTCAAAGAGTGATGGAGATCTTGACGACATGAGCCAAAGGCTGGTCGACGAATTCGAACGGGTTGGCAACAAACGCATCGACCGACTCAATTCGGCGTTTATCGCGAGAGTTGTCGAGGAGCTTTTCTGCGATGGACTCGTGAGTGTGCCGACGGTTGACGTCGTCACTGCTGTCGTGGGGAGAAATATCTCGACGCTACCTCAAAGGCGTTTTCGGCATTCTCGACAATCTATGCACAAAGAACACAGTCGCGAAGAACCCGTCGAATCCAGTCCGTCAGCTGACACGTACACGATCATTCACGAGGTCGCTGGAGGACTATCTGAGTCGAGTTTGCAGCTCCTCTTTTTGGCTCTTGCCGGTGTACGATTGAAGCAGGAGGAAATGGATACGGCTGTGATGCTCCACGCGATGGTAAGTTGCCGGGCTGGATTGGCTAGCGACACGCCTATCCATGTTGCTTTATCTAGGGGGCTTTGCAGCAAGGCCTTTGTGCTGTTGCATCACGCGCTCTCATACACGTCAGCTTCAGAAGGCTCATGCGGTGCTGGAGAAGGAATTGACGACTGGATCTCCGCCGGTGGAACGACGTTATTGCACTTAGCATGTCGGTACCCGAACGACTCAAATGCATTGATGATCGCTGACCATCTGCTGCAGGAAGACGTGTATGCTGGGGCATGGGATTCCCAAGGAATGTCCCCCCTTCACGTGGCTATCCGGCATCAGTGCGACGCTCGAATGCTTCAGGTCTTCAAGAAGCAGAACCAAGATTTGAACGTTTGGTCGGAAGCTACAAGTATTCTCACCATTAATGGCAGCCGTGTCACTGTGCCTTTGGTTCCGCTCATGGTTGCGATCGAGTGGAATAACGTCGTGGCGTTTCGCGAACTCATTCGATGTGGAGCCGAGTATCGTGTTGCAAGTCCTCAGCACCGGGTCGGATTGCTGCAGTATGCTGCAAGAAAGGCGAACCCAAGCCAAGAAATCATTGACGAACTGCTGAGATTGACCCCTCTCCACGCAGGGGCGTTGGTAGATGCTGAGGGAATGACAGCGGCAGAAGCTGCTGAGATGCTGCGCTCTCGGTACAAGTGCAGAGATCAAATTCTGATTGCCGCTCCAACGTACCCACAAGTGCCATCGACTTTTGGAGATGATATCGAGCCCCCTCCAACGTGCCCACTGTCGCAATCGATAATTGAAGACGGTATCGAGCCAGCTGCTGCAACGCGTGATGAAGCTGGTGGCAGCAATCGTATTTTACGGATCACACTCCTCGGGTTACAGACTCCAACTCTCGATCCAGTGGAGGCCAAGCCGATTCCTTTACTGCCACCACTGTCTCCAAGCCGGGACGCTCGCGCTTCATTTCCGGCGACTCCACCGCGATCTCCTTCGCGTTCGCGACCTCCAGACGACACCATGCGGGAGGGTCAACTTCGATCGAGCCCCGAGCGCCCTCCAAGAGAGCGAAGTGCAGAGCGGAGTTACGTCGCACCTGTGTCAAAGCCGCACTTGCTTGAGCAGACCGTGTTGGTGTTCTTGCGAGGAGAAGAGAGATCGACATTGACTCTCGTGGCACAAGAGGCACGAGCGGAAGCTCAAGAGTGGTTAAAGAAACGAAGCGGCCAGAAAAAGCTATTATCAGAGGCGCGTGCCCAGCTCCAGACTGCTCCATCTCACCGACGGACTCCGAGTGGGACAGACGTGATTTGCGAGGAGCCAACCAAAGCAGTACCCCAAAAGCCGGTGACGGATGCCCAGCTACTCGAGACGTATACAGCGCTCGCGGCGAAGCGGTTCATCGACAAGCACGTCGCAGATGTTGTGGCGGACGCGCGTGCGGCGATTGAGCGTGAGAAACAAGCCATCTACCAGGAAACGGGAATTTTCCCCGGTGAAATCCCGTTCTCGACGAAGCCGAAAGATCATTCATATGGAAGCAGTTCAGCGGCGTCGACGACGAGAGGAGTGCATCGGACAGCGAGCGCGAACGGCTCGATGCTCCTTCTTTCGACACGCTCGTACGAGGCGTCGGAGCCGGGCAACGACTACGGGCGCGACGGTGTGACATGGTGGTCCGACCACGGTGGCACGAGCTTTGGCGACGACGACAGCTTCTCTCAAGTGGGTAGCGGAACTTTCTTGAGCGAAGGTGGTTTCTCCAATGGCACGCTGCTGTCAAACGCAAGCGGACAGGCGAGGCCGGCCTCGCAGAAGGAAGTCGACGACGAGATCCTCAACCCACTTGACCGCGATTCGTTTCGCCACGTGATCGAAAAACGAAAATCGCTGTCGTGAGCTCTTTGCTCCACGTTCGCTAGCTCGAGATGAAGGATGCACGCAGAGGGCTACGAAGTACCGGTAACAATGACGACCTCATATTATTTACTTACTGTTCGGCACTGAATGTTGCATTGAGCTGCTTCAGATCCTCGAGCGACGCGAATGCAAGGGTCGCTGTCCGGGCCATGAACCGTTGCCGCAGATTCCCTAGAGCGCAACAACGAAGGCGTGAGTATCTATACCATCCACATCGCACTGGCTTCCCCCACACGTACGGTAGGTGTCTCTCGTCTCCATCTTCAGGCGCTTAAACGTGCGCGTGTCCTCCTCCAGTGTCGTCTGCACACCCTCCATCTTGTCCATCGACTGCTGCAGCGCCGCGACGTGGTCCGCGGTGCGCTTGAGCGGCGAGATCGTCGTGGCCGACAACTGGTCCAGGAAGTCGAGCTTGGCCGCAGCGTGCTGGAACTGCTGGGCTTTGGTCTCGAGCGCCTGCTGCTCGAGCGCCATTTGCTGCGTGTCCTCCTCGAGCTGCCGGATCTGCTGGCGCAGCGCGCGCAGCTCGTCCTCCAATTGCTTCTCGCGGCGCTGCTGCGGCGTCGAATGCGAGTCGTCCTCGTTGGTTGCCGCGGCGGACGTGCCGTCGCCGGCGGCGCCGCCTCCTTCTCCCTGCGCGATCGCGGCCAGCCGCTGCTGGTGGAGCTGCTCGACGCGGTCGGCCACGTCGGACGGCACCATCACGATGTTGCGCCGCACGTAGAGCTCAAACTTGTCAAAGTTCTTCTCAAACACCGACTGCACGCGCGTGACGTACGCGCTGGATCCCTGTGAAGCGAAGACGGATTCGTCAGGTCGTCTGCGTGTCTCTCAGTCGAGGAAGCACGGACCAAGCGTACATTGACGACGGCACTCAATTGTCGCGCCTGCTTCTTCTTGTCGCCGCAGGATTCCAGCTTCTGCAGATAGCGTACATACAGAATAGGCAACCGTTTCAGATTCTCTGCAGTATCCATGCGCGCGGACAAAGGAGAAATCGCTGTACCTGGTGGAGCGTATTCTCGATTTCGCCCGTGACGACGCGAGCACTCTCGGCGACCGCGGCGTTCACTGGCAACAACACACGATCTCCACGTCAGTCGACGCGTCTCGGTCCGATCCTTGCATTGAATATACTCACAGTCGACGAGGAATGCGTCTACGAAGTCACGGATGCCGGGCGCCGCGGCGTTCACCGGCGGGTCCGTCGTTGGCGTCGCCATTTTTTCCACGCGAATTTTTGAGATTTCAAAGTAGTGACGGGGGCAGAAGGCAGTGGGGGGGGCACAAATAGTACCCCAAGGTTGGTGTTGACCACCTAAAATTGGGGGATGAGAGTGATGGTCGCTGGCTCCCGCAAAGAATTTTGGCGCCAACACAAACCTGCAACGAAAATGGCGGCACGCGGATGGGAAGGCGACGACGCGGAGTCGTCGTTTGCGGGGCGCCGTGGCGACGGAGGCGCTGCGTACGGCGGCCGCGATGAGAAAGATGACCAGCATGATGGTGGAGGTGAGCGCGCGGCGGAGGACGCGCAGCAGAAGCCGCCAGTGGCGACCAAGCGCAAGCGCAACCAGCTCTCCGAGTCCCATTTGCTGTCCCAGGAAGGATTCAAGAAGATCTATCAGACGTTTCCGTACCAGACAAGCAGCGGTGTTGCCGGACAGGAGGTATGTCTGCATGTGCTCTGTTTAAGGTGCATCAATGCGCTTGAGGGCTGAAGCCGTGCATATAGGCCAAGGCGCTCAACTCGCTGATCAAGATGTACAAGCAGTGGGCGTACGACCTGTACCCGGGACTCAACTTCGAGGATTTCGTGGACCGCACTGAGGCGCTCGGAAAGACGCAAGGCGTGCAGGGGCTTATGTCGGATCTCCGATCCAAGGAGATGCGCCGCGTGCTCGGCATTCCTGACGACGATAGCCATTTGCCAGCAGAGGAAGGTCCGACTGGTCAGAACGGCGACGATGAGGGCCGCCACGAGCCGGATCCAGAGGAATCCGGGTTCATTGTGCCTGGAGGAGATGACGAGGACGACTACTATAGCGAAGACGAGGCGATGTTCTAAGAGGTCACGGTGCAGCCTATGCGGCGGCGGGACGGTGGAAGAAGCATGCCATGTACAACAGCAACAACCCGGGCAGGTCAGCATGGTAATGGAAGTTTAGGAATCGACCGACCATTTCGTGCCAACAACTGGAAACCATCCTGTAGAGTCCATCTTGCTCTGGATTCCAGACAAACCCTCTGGACGCCGGACAGCCTCTTCTCTGGACTTCGAGATGATGTACTACATTCGTTCTGGAAACTCGATCAGACGCGAGCAAATCGTTCAAGGGTGCCTGTGGAACCCGCCGTCTAAACTGGGCTTCTCCAGATTACATGCTCGTGTCACAGTGACAACGCCACCCCATCGGCACACCCATCGGCCGTCAACTGTGTCCAACGGGTTTGAGAGTAAACCGAGTTCCGGGTCGGGTTCGGAAATGTATTCCACCACCCAGGATGGGTGGGTTTGACCCATGTGTAATGGAATAAAAATGGCCAACAGGACCAGTTGAGCCCGTTTAGTCGTTTTTTTTCCCAACCCACCCACCCGTTTCTGAGAAGGAAAATTCGGGACCGACGACAATCAGAAGGCCCCTCCCCCATACCAACACCACAGACCGGAGAAAGAAAGCGAGAGGGCCAGCCGCCAGCACCAGGAACCGATCGCGACGCTCACCTTTTACGCGCGACTCGAGGTGCTGCGCGTGACACGAAGCACACTAGTAGAAAGAACGAACGCAGCGCGATCCATTGAACCCCCGCCAAGTGCTGTAGCCTTCGTGGTTGTCGAGAAACCACAGCGAGGAAAAACAGTGGAAGGATGCTGATGATGCGACCTGCGTCTGGAACTCCCTCGATGGCGTCGGCTGGCAGCAACGGCAGCGCCAGCGGCGCGATCACGGGCGGGCTGCCCAACGTCACGGACAGCGCGTACGAGGCGGCGCCCGAGTGCGCGATTTGCGAGAAAAAATTTCACGCGTTTCGCCGTAAGCACCGTTGCCGGGTACGCTAAACAATTGCTGTTTTGATGGAGAAAGTGGAAGGGAAAGAGCCAGCATGGATGCTCACGCTGCGTGTTTTTGTTGTGTGTATCTAGTCGTGCGGTAATGCCGTGTGTGGAAGCTGCGCGCGCAACCACAAGATCATGCCGTCAAACATGCTCATGCGATACAACAACGAGCCCGTGCGAGTGTGCGACCGGTGCATCCAAGGCCAGACGCAGATGATGCAGGAGCGCCGCCGCATGGAGGACATTGAGCGCGCGCGCGCACGGCAGCAGGCCGCGCTCCAGGACGAGCGCATCGCGCGCATGCTCGAGCAGGCGCGGCTCGACGAGATCCTCGCCGAGCAGGCCGCGCTCGAGGCGCGACAGAAGGCGATGCATTTGCGCTCGCTCGAGGACAAGCATTTCGGGGCGCGCCCAGAGCGACCGATGATTCGCAGGCGACGCAGCATGGATGACCTCACGCGCGGGGTGGCCCCCGCGTCGACCGCGGTGTCGATGGCTCCGCCCAAGACGGCGCCCAAGGACCTGGACGTATTTATTAGCGACGCCGAGAAGCGGTCGCTCGAGATTCTTGATATGGCCAACATCAAGCCTGCCACGGAGGCCGTGCGCGCGCCCCAGATCGCAACCGCGACTGCGACGGTTGTACGTGAAGCGACGGTCGTCCCCGAGGCCGACGAGTGCGCGATCTGTTTGGAGACGATGGACGTCGGCCAGGCGATCTATACGACTGCGTGTCGCCACAGCTTCCACTGGCGTTGCCTGAAGGAGATCCAGACGTCGGACGTGTCGAACGCAGACAAATGCCCGTCGTGCCGCGCCGTGATGGAGGAAATGCAGGTGAAGAAGATTTGCGACCACCCGCGTGTGCGACTAGGCCACCGATTTTGCCGCGACTGCGGCAACGCCGTGACCGAACGGGACGCGAAGCCCCGTCCGAACGACGACGCGCCGCCAGCGGGCAGCGGCAGTACACCGAGCGGCCCCACGCCGCCGTCCCAACCGACGTCGTATCGAGCGAGTTCCCATGGCGCGCTCGTGCGGTGTCCCCAGTGCCAGATCCAAATGCGTGTGCTGCCCCACATGTACAACATGTAAGTGAGCTGTTCGATGATAATGGCGGTTTAAGATGCGCGCAGTACCGACAGAGAGCCTGTGGATGTTTGTTCGTAGGCGAGTCGCGTGTCCGTCGGGCCACATGTTCCTGGTCCAAGTCGCCGGGCAGACGCCTGCCGCACCGAATATGTCGTTTGGCGGCCGTGGAGGCCGCGCCCCGCCGCGTAGTGGCGCAGGGTACCCGGCCTCGTCGTATTATCGGTCGACGAATTACTCGGAATTGTAGACACACGGCATCTGGAAACGAAGACCGAGGTGATGATGAAGAAAAAGGTGATGAAGCCCCCCCCCCGATCTAGAAGCCGAATTGATGACTATATTTCCCTTATTGACGAATACGAAGAAGGGGGTGTAGTGTGCAGCGGTCGTGACCAGCTTCATCGATTCGCGTCCATTGTCCCTGGTCATCTTCCGGCGACGCTTGGAGCCCCTCACAAAAATATCTTCCCGAGTCGTTCTGCTGCGTCGCGCTACATCGTGGATTCTACAAATGCTACACAATATCAAGTCTATGTGTCGATTATGCTCGTGGCCTGTCGGCATCTCCGCATCGCGCGAATGCTCTCCCCTTGCAGTCGACGCCATCCTCCATTCCCCATTCCCACTGGAATGCGGCACCGAATTCGTGTCTGCGACGTGTGAAAAAAGGCGCACTATTCAGTGCATCTCCACCCCCAGCCTGCCACCCAATCACCCACCACCCTCCTCCCTGGGCATTCTGTCCAACTACCCCTACCCCTTCGGTCTCCCGTCTGAGTGGACCACGGTTCACTTGGCGGCGGTCCGGTTTGCGTCGGGTCTAAACGCGAACCGCGAGTGGCCAGTCTTTGGGGTTCCGCCCTCCAGCCAGCCATTCGCTGTAGCCGCTGGTGCGGTGGCCGCGATTCGCTTCCCAAGTCATTTCGCCTTTGAAGTAAAACGAAAGCAAAACCATGGCTGTCGGTGAGTACATGCAACCGCTTCTTTGGCGGGCGATTCCGGGGGGATGCAGCGGCACGAGCGCGCGCAGAGCAGGCGCGTTGTATGCGTGGGATCGTGCGGATTGCGGACGCGGCGGTCGCGGCGGCGGGCGAGCTATGGCGGTCGAGATATGCGGCCCGGAAAAAAAACAAAAATGGAACGCGAGCATCTGCATTGGCGCGCGACGGATCCCGTACAGATTTTTGATCGGCCAGTAGGTTGCAGACCATGACAACAACGGAGGATGTAGATCGAATGGACGAGTCAAACGAGAGACATCGTCATCAGCCGGCGCGTCGCCGAGCTGCCTGCATCACCATCCCGTAGAATGCCCAAAACAATGGGCGATATCCGCCATCTAGAAGAGCGCCACCGTATTGACGCGACTCCCGTGTGCTTGTATCAGGCAAGAACAAGCGTTTGACCAAGGGTAAGAAGGGCGGCAAGAAGAAGGTGTACGTACCCAGTCGTGTTTCGCCTACATCGTCGTTAGCGACGCATTGGTATTGACTTGAGGTGTGGCCGTTGATACAGCATTGACCCCTTCACGCGCAAGGACTGGTACGACCTTAAGGCGCCGGCCATCTTCTCGGAGCGCAACTTCGGCAAGACGCTGGTGAACCGCACGGCCGGTACCAAGATCGCCTCGGAGGGTCTTAAGGGCCGTGTCTTTGAGGTCTCGCTCGGCGACCTGAACAAGGACGAGGAGCAGTCGTTCCGCAAGATCCGCCTCTGCGCCGAGGAGGTCCAGGGCACGCAGATCGTGACGGGCTTCCACGGCATGGACTTCACGCGCGACAAGCTCTGCTCGCTCATCCGCAAGTGGCAGACGCTCATCGAGGCCTTCGTGGACGTCAAGACCACGGACGGCTACACCGTGCGTCTCTTCTGCATTGCGTTCACCAAGCGCCGCCCGAACCAGATCCGCAAGACCACGTACGCGCAGTCGGCGCAGGTCCGCGCCATCCGCAAGAAGATGACCCAGATCATCACGGAGGAGGCGTCCAAGTGCGACATCAAGGACCTGTTCCTGAAGTTCGTGCCGGAGATCATCGGTAAGGAGATCGAGAAGGCCACGCAGGGCATCTACCCGCTCCAGAACGTGTTCATCCGCAAGTGCAAGGTGCTTAAGAAGCCGAAGTTCGACCTCGTGCGCCTCATGGAGCTCCACGAGGGCGGTGCCGAGGAGAAGGGCGCCAAGGTTGCGCGCGCCGAGGACCAGCTCGTCGAGACGCTCGCGGGCTCGGGCGGGCGCTTGTAAACAATCTCCACGTCGCTCATGTCGACCGGACTTGCTTGCTGGTGTTTTGGGACGGGGAGCGTGCGGGCGTGAAACCCGCGCGCTTCCTGCTCGTATCAAGAATAAAGGCGAAATTCAATCCACTCTCTCGTTTGCGTGGCATCCCTCCTCTCGTCTCTGGCTTTCCGCCATCTCTCTTCTCTCTGGCTTTCTTGTCCTGTCTCGATAGCGAGACACGGCGTTGCGCAGGCGCGATCACAAGCAAAGAATGTTGATGCGCGTGCTCTTCATCCATGGGCCATTCATGCCGGTCCACAATAATGTTATGGGGCTTTCTTCGGAGTTCTTGTCCACGTTCACTGCCTCGCCCCGCCAATATATTATTGCTGTCGGCCAATATTGTTTTTGCCCAATTGTCTGTCTGTCACCCCTTCCAAGTCCGGACGGTTGACAGATAGATAATGGCAACGACCGAGGAGATCAAGAAGCAGCTCGAGCGCAAGTTCGTCGATTCGCGGCCGCCGCTGGCGTACGCCAAACTCCACGGCCGCGTCGGCGACGACTCGCCCTTCGACATGCTCATCACGCACCTGCCCGTCGAGCTCGGGCGCGGCCCCGTGTCGAGTACGCCGCGCAATCCATCCCCTCTCCAGCTCAGCCTGGCCTCTCTTTCTCATCTCTACCTCTACCTCTCTCTCTCTCTCTCTCTCTCTCTCTCTATGCAGCGGCACCCGGGCCGCGCATCGCGCTGGGCGAGCAGAAGGCGATCTCACGCCAGCACGCGCGCATCCAGTGGAACCAGGAGAAGAGCGCGTTCGAGCTGCACTGCCTGGGCAAGAACGGCGTCTTCGCGGCCGGCAAGCTCGTGGCCAAGGACGCGACGGTCGAGCTGACCTCCAAGATGGCCATAAAGATCGGACCGGCGCGGCTCTACTTCCTCGCGGCGATTCGCTCGACGTGCAGCACGATGAGCGGCTTCAAGATGATGCAGAAGGCCTTCGAGAAGGCCGCCGCCAAGGGCAAGGTCGGCCCGGCCTCGGGGCTCACTGTGGACGACCTCGTCACGCAGATCATGGAGATGTTCCCCAAGAGCGAGCACGAGCTCGGCGGCCTCGAGAACCTGAGAAGCTTCATCACGTGCGTGTTTACCGGCGTGGTCGGTGGCGTTGGACCCCTAGGAACTGACGCAGTGTTGTCTCTGTGTGTACTGAGCAGGAATTATATCGTGGAGGACACGCAGAACTTTGAGCCCATCGCATCGACGTCGCCGACGCAGTACAAGATGAAGGCCTCGGCCGCGGCGTTCAACGGCTCGGCAGCTCCGGGAGCCGCGACCTCTGGCAGGCCCGACGACAGCGAGGCCGCACGGAAGAAGCAGCGCACCGAGTGACGTTACTCTCTTCTCTCCTTTTGTTTATCTACAGCGTTTCTCTCTCTAGCGTTTCTCTCTATATCTCGTCGTGGCTGTCTATGCGTAGTCCTTGGCGGCCTGCTCGAGCAGCCTATCGGCGACGAACTCGGCGAAGCGCGCGCGCTGCCTCTCCATTTGGGATGCGCACAGCGCGTCCACGTCGTACGCGTCGGTCTCGGCATCGTCTTCCAGCGTCGGCGCGTACGGCGCCGGTCCATACTCGGGCGTGAACGTCGCGAACGCGCGGCCGATCCCGGCGTCGTGGCCCTTGAGCAGCTCGGCGTGCTGCGACCGCGCGTACTGCTGGCTCCAGATGCGTTCCCACAGCAGCTCGAAGCGCTCGGCCTCGCGCGCGACCGCCGCGTGGGTCGGCAGCCGCGCGAGCTGCGAGCTCTGCGCCGAGCCCATGCGCCCATGGACGTGGAACACGTGCGGCAGCACGCGCGTCCAGAGCCTCCGCTCGTCGTGCTCAGCATCGAGCAACCGCTCCGTGACCACGCACCAGTGGCTCGCGTCCAGCGTGAGCTTGAGCCCGGGGAACGCCTCGAGCAGCTCGAGCGTCGGCCACGGCGAGTAAAAGATGCGCCCGCGGTGGGTCTCGTACGACACGTCGCGCACACCGAGCCGCGCCTCGATATCCATCGCGTGGGCGATGAACTCCATCTGGTCGAGCTTGTTCCAGTGGTCGCTGCCCGTGTGCGCGTTGACCCACGTGCGCTGCGGGAACGCCTCGCAGACCGTGTCGAGCTGCCGCTTGTACCGGTCCAGATGCGTGCGCACGGGCTCGAACTGCTGCGCCAAGTGGCAGTCCTCGTAGTCGACCCACCCGGAGTACACGCCCACGATGAGCTGCAGCTCGTGCTTGGCGAGCAGGTCGTTGACCACCTGCGTGCTGCCCAGCTGCGCGAGATCGCCGAGACTCGCCTCGACGCCGTCAAAGCCCTGGGCCGCAATATGCGCGAGCACCTTGTCGGCGTACGCGACGCGGTCTGTGGAGGACGCCAGGCCGAGCCGCGCGGCGCTGGGCGCGCCCCACAGCGAGCGGAAGCCCTTCAACGCGAACGCCATCTTTGCGGCCGCGACGGGGGGGAGGAATATTGCGGTTGCGCAGACACCCACTGACGCAGGGCGAGGTTTCGTTTATTACGTAAGTAGACTTGTATGTATGGACAACGAAGATGCACGAAAGGGGATGTTAGAATTCATATATTACCCATATTGACCATACCTCAAGATGGATGTTTCGTTCGTGCCGCGTTCACTTGGCGTCTTTCGAGTCGCTGGCGTCGTCGCCGTCGTCGTCTCGCGCGGAGTTCTTCTTGGCCGGTTTATCGTCGTCGTCGTTGGCGCTCTTGGCCGTGGCCTTGTCATCGGCAGCAGCGTCGTCGTCATCGTCATTGTCGCCGCGCAGCGGCCGCTTCTTCTCGGCGCCGGCGCGGCCGCGCATGGCCTTCATGAGCTGGAAGAACGCGTCGTAGTCCATGGACGCGATGACGATCTCGAGGAAGTTGTCGGCGCGCTTGTCGCTCTTTATTGCCTTCTGGCAGATCTCGCTGAACTCCTCCTCTGTCACGCCCTGCCTGTCCAGAAAGTCTACAGTCATGCACCAACAGCTCAGCGCCAGCATGTCCCCTCGCCACCGATAGAAGGACGACGACGATGGGATGGCGGACGCACCGCCCATTTGCTTGTTGAAGAGCTGCTGGAACTCGAGGTAGATGGTCATGTAGTTGAGCTCGTGCTCGACCTCGTCGCTGAACGCGAGCGCGTGCTTGAGGAAAAACTCCTCGAACGTGCGCTGGAACGGGAACGACGCGATGTGCTCGGCCAGCGCCTTGACGACCGGATCCTGGATGCTCTTGGCGTCGGCCATGGCTCACCCGCTTCTCCTCTTCGTCCTACAGAGCTCACGCGGGCCACAACAGAGGGAAGAGTGCTATGATCCCTGAACGGACGCCTGCCTCTCTCTCGCTCACGGCCGTCGGGTGTGGCGTTTCGCGGCCGCCGCAACCGACGTGAGAGATACCGTCCCACCAACTGACCCTGTCGAATCCCATTGGACTCTGCGTCACCGCGCCACCTAATATAGAGTTATGGTGTCCAAAGAAGCCGATGAGGCTTTTTCGCGTTGCTGCTGCCCTAGAGATACGTCAAGCGAGAATGCACTGGACGACGAGGGCGTGGGGCATCTGCGTCCATTCTCCTTTTGAGCTCAAAAGTGAAGCCATTAGTCCTTCTATTCAAGGTGACTACTGTACAACTGCACGCACACTGAACTTCAATTCAATTATGAATTGAGCACTGGTTATGTCTTTTATCATAGTCATCACTGGGGATTCCCCCAGTGGGGAGTCACCAAGTCGCTTAGATTCTATTCTGTTCATGGAGGTATCGTCCAGCGGCAAGGCGCGAGGCATTGCGCACGACGCCTATTCCGAACTTGGGCGCTGCAGCGTGTACAGCAAATCACGGTCCTGCGTGTTGCCGACCATGAAGATGTGGTCTCCGGTCTCCACGAAGCCGAACTTCTGGTAGAATTTCTGCGCTCGAAAGTTGTTCTCCCACACGCCGAGCCACGTGATCTTGCGGTTCTTCTGCTTGACGATCCCCATCACGTGTTCCGTCAACACGTACGCCGCGCCCTTGCCGTGGAAGGGCTTGTCAATGTACACGCGCTTGATCTCGAGATAGTCCTCGGGCGGTCCAGTGTCGCCCGTGCGGACGCTGCCGTCGTCGAGCATCGCGTACCCGCACGGCACCTCGGTCTCCCCCTCGGGGAACAGCAGCACCGTGTACTTCTTTCGGTCTTCGACCTCCTTCTGGATCTTGTTCACCTCATACGCCTCGGCGAGGTAGTTGTTCAGGTCTTCCGCCGAGTAGAGATGGCCGAACGTGTCGACGAACGTGCGCGCCGCGATGGCGCTCAGAACGGCGGCATCGCTGGACGTAGCGACGCGCAACGAGTACTGCGACGAGCTCATGATCGCTGGCTTTCTATCGCGGGGCTTGTCTGCGTGGGCGGATCACTGTGGGATGAGGAATGAGCGACGCAAGTGGTGGAGCATTTTCGCGCGGACTCTTCTCATTGAGTCATTGCTAATCGACCTGCACTCAGAGGTTCTCCATCCAATCGGGCGATGAGATGGCATCTGAGGAAGGGGGACCGTTTTAAACCATTGACTGCAGATGTTGGAAACAAATCATGAGAGCTGTTGAGTGAAGAGACGCGTTTTATACCGGTACGACAACGGTATCAGACAGTGTACCCATCACCATCTTCATTCAAGGGCCACAATCGCGGATTGCTCCCTCCCTGTATGGGACCGAGTACTGGGCATGGACGCCTCTCGCTCTCGCTGTCCAACTGCGCAAAGAAATCCAATGGAGACAGGAAGGCCATGTATCGCTGTGTGTGATGACGCATCGTCGCCACCGCCACGTCACGCCGTCACGGTCTTCCGCTTGAGCGTGTACACGATGTCCAGGTGGTCCACCGCACCGACACGAAACAGGCGCGTGCCCGTCGCTTCAAATCCGTACTTCTCGTAGAACCGTTGCGCGCAATAGTTATGCTCCCACACGCCGAGCCACACGACGGACCACTCTTTGGTCTCTGCGAATGCGACCACGTGGTCCATGAGCAGCTGCGCGACGCCCTTGCCGTGGAAGGCGCTGTCCACGTAGACACGCTTGACCTCGACGTAGTCCTCTGGTGGACAGCCGTCGTCTCCCGGGCGGATGCCGCCGTTGGTCAGCATCACGAATCCGCACGGAAGCGTCGGCTCGTTCCTCGGGAAATGCAAGCAGCGTGCGGCGTCTCGTGTCCTCGAGCTCCTTGCGCATTTGGTCGGCGGCGTACGCGGTCGTGAGGTACATCGTCCGGATTGCCCGACGTATTCGCCAGCAGCACTTCATCGCCCCTAGAAAGCCAAAACGCCGGCATCTTGGACCTCCAAAAGATGGGAACAAGCAGATCCGAGTCCCATTTCATCTCTCCGTGCGTTGGAAGCACGAGCTGGAACTTCTGCAGCATTTTTTTTCGTCGCGAGCATGTGTGCTCTGTCGCGGTGGCTCACTCAGAACGGGCAGGCCTGCAGCTTGGCGTGATGCAACACTTCTGCCTTGTTCTCGTGGTTGATTACTTGGCGAACGAAGTCAATCAGCAGCAGCGGATCGAGGATCACGGTTCACGAAGTAACTTGACGCCCAGGTATTTGTATCAGAGTATATCCCCAAGATCGTGCAGCGCTTGCAAGATGCAGCGGCATGTCTGTGTGCTAACGCCTTAATCTCCAAAGAATGCGGCGGACTGGGTTTCTGGCTACGCTGACGCCGTCACAGTGCTTCTCGCTGTTCCCGGTTGTGACGTCTACATATTATACTTGCAAGTCGATCGGTGACGCCGAGAACTCACAGTCTTGTATTTTATGGCGAAAGACGAGCTCACGCCTCTTCATACGGCTTGTTACTTCGGTAACGCTGTGAATGCGGACACGGTACTCCAATGTGGCGCGAATATGAATGCGACGAATAGAGTATGTGTCGCTTGTGTGCCGTGTTGACACCTCGCGTCGATAGGAGCTGACAGTGGGCCGACAGGTCGGAAACTTGTGCTTGCACATGATCCTTGGCAAAGAACAAACGGACAGGCCGTTTCGTGTGATTTATGAGTGCATTTGAAAACCTTTCGCATCATGCGGAGGGTGGTTGCGAGTATGAAGTACACGGTACTGAGTTACTCTTCTACTTGAGGTATCGTATATCTCAAGTAGTGAGCACACAGCACTGAGTTCTCTACTACTTGATGTATAGTATATCAAGTAGTTGAGTACTCAGTACCGTGTACCTGGTATACAGTCGTGAATGAATGAATGAATAACGTTTTACGCGTTGGTCTTAAACTAGACTAGGCTAGAGAATTGCTCTCGTACAGGACTTATGTACTAGAACAATGTCACTATGTTGGAACACCTTGTGATAGTGCCCTACTGGAATGGGTTCAGACTCTTCACCCACCCTAGATATTCTTCCCCCAGCGGAGAACAATGGCCGACCGAGAAAGCCATGGCGTTCGCTCGCTCCTTCTCCGGTGCGTTGAATCGCTATTGACCATACAGGCAGACTCAAGCAGCGAGCAACAGCGTCTTCTGTATGCGAGTTTCAGTGGTGACGCGGCGACCGTGCGGTCGCTGCTCGCGGACGGGCATGTCGACGTTCACGCGAGAGGACACATCGCCATTCTCAACGTGCGGGTGGGAAAAATCGGGCTCCGAATCTCGGCAATGTTC
The DNA here is from genome assembly GCA_023335905.1 of Pythium pyrilobum. NCBI lineage: Eukaryota > Oomycota > Peronosporomycetes > Pythiales > Pythiaceae > Pythium > Pythium pyrilobum. Next base: position 5,007 of record JAADVV010000106.1, on the reverse strand, counting down.
TGTGCTGTCCACCCTCTAGGTGTAGTCACCTCCTTGCTCGTCAACGAGGCTGTCACCAAGTTGGTGCGTTTTGATTTTTGAGCGCAGATCGTGTCCATGAGGTTTGACCGGCATTGATACTCACGCTCTTCCCTTTGTCTCCCTATCGTTGGCTGGTGGCTAGATTCCGGATACGCCATTGATGGTGGCGGTATACTACGGTCACAACGAAGTCGTGGGCTTGCTCGTGAATGATCCGACGTGTAACGTGAACTATGCTGCAAACAAGGTGCTGTGACGGTAGTCTTCCTTGCCATAGGCAACTTGTCTGTTACGCTGATTCCAATGGATGCGATATCCAATGTGGCGCTCGCGATACGAGCGCAGAACGGATCGTTTCCGCTCCACTTGACTTGCCGCCGCGGCTATATTGATGTCGCGCATACTCTGCTTGATGCGGGTGCGAGTGTGGACGCGAGAAGCAACGTGAGTACTGGGTCAAGAATGGATATCGTTGCACAAAACTGACTATGGAGGTTGTTTTGATCATGACTAGGATGGTTTTAAGCCAATTCATTGGTTGATCAAGCGCAGAGTGATGAAACCCAAGAACGCCCTGGAGATGCTCAAACTGTTGGTGTCATTCGGCGCCAAGTGAGACAACAACTGTGACAAGATGATTTCTCAAGGGAAAGCCACCAAGAGGGCACCCGCGTTGCGTGTGTGCACGTTGCTATGGATCAAAGAGACCGCCCAACGTCTCCCGTTGACGGACATTCCCAGAGAGGCCGCTGCGCAAGGCCTTCAGAGTACAGAAACCTACATCAAGCGATGGAAGCAGTCAAAAGATATCGTGTTCCGGCGTAAGGTCTGTGTCGTCGGCCCGAGCAACACGGGCAAAACCAGTCTCGTCAAGTCGCTTGACTCATCCAAGCCTTCGCTTGAGCACGCCGACGACCGCACGATTGGTATCGATTTGTTTAAGTGGGGATTCCGAGCGGTGCCGGATGGGGGACACCGCGAGAACAAGCACGAGATCACGTTCTGGGAATTTGCCGGACAAGACGAGTACCAATTCGCAAGCTCGCTGTTCTTCTCAAAGCGGTCGCTGTTCATGGTGTGCGTGGATCTCCACGGGTACGCAGTAGCGCTTGCGCAGTCTCGGTTCCGAGCCGATGACGACGATGCGTTTGATCGCTTGATGGGCGAGTTCGTGCGAACAAAGGTGATGAAGCGGATCCGTTTGGTTTTCGATCGCCAACCGGACGCCGAGTTTTTGCTAGTGGGAACGAAAATTGATGCAATTCGGTTTAGCAGCAAGAAGATCAAAGCAGCACAACAAGATCTCAAGAGAAGGCTGGAAGTGCTAGTGGCCGACGACGTCGCAGAGATTGAGCGTGCGTTGACGAAGATCCAGTTCAGCCGAATGAACAGCCGAGATCGAATGTTGCACGTGCAAGCCTTGAAGATGAAGTCGTCCAATATGGCTCTTCGTGATTGGATTGTGGTGAGCTGCAAAGATACACAGCTCGTTCAATCTGCCAAGACACAGATCGAGTCCTTCGTGAAAAACAGTGACCGAAGCTTCGCGATGCCGGATGCCTACTCCCGTGTGCTGGACGTTGTCGTCCGTCAGCGAGAGCGAATCGCGGGGTCAGCCGCCAAACAGCGATTGCGAGCGATGTTTGTGAAGACAAGTGTTTTCTGCGACCGGCTACCAGGGCTCATTCAAGACGAGGTGCTTCGAGGTGACCTCAGTATATCCCCACCGCCTTCCGAGACCGCGAGAGAGAGTCCTCTCGTCGATCTTTCTCGTGGGCCCGTAGAAGATAACGACGTCCCCCTCCCTAGCGCCAGCGAGTGTCTTGTCATTCTTCGTACCCTCCACGACATCGGTGACGTGCTGCTCTACGAAGACCATGGTGCTGAGCTGCTCAAGAACACGACCATCCTCGATCCAATGGTCATGATCGATTTCATTCGCCAGGTCATCACGCATCATCACAATGGCGAGAAGATGGTCCACACAACGCTGATGAAGCTGCCGTTCTGGGTCCACGTCGACGATGATCTCACATTGGCGCTCAAGCAGGTGCTCCACCACTTCCACTTGGTGTACCCAAGCCGTGGAGAGATGAAATGGAACTCGGATCTCATGGTGCCAGCGTACTGGCACACGAATGTCGGTGCGTTTCGCGAAGTCGCCGGTGTGCAGCTCCACTTGAGCGATCGAGGCCAGGAGATCGGTGCGTACAAGGTGAGGTGGGAGTACCAATTCAAGAGCGAGATGCCCAACGCACTTTTCGACCAGTTGGTTATCGCGAGCCACCCGCCACGGTGGAAGCGGGATGTGTGCATGGACGGCTTCCGCTTCCGCGATTCTGAGTCGTTCGTGTGCCGCGTCGTGGTAGGCCGCGTCGACGGGTTCCGCGTGATTCGTTTGGAGGCCATCGCGACCGAGGAAGGGAAATGGACTCAATTCCTCAGCACCTATAAAGCTCTGGAGAAGGTGCTGCGCGAGTATCCCGGTTTGTTGGTCTGCCGGTGCGTCGTGGACGATGAAGGCGATCGCCACCGCCTGGAGGACATCTTCGACGAGTGTTTCGAGGTCAACGGTGACGGCTACGAGAAGTGGCTGCCCCCAAATATGGCCCAGCATCTGGCCGAGTCGTCTTTTATTACTAGAGTTTACTAGTTGTAGCTGAGTCCACGACACGAGAGTCTTCCGCGATTAGTAGTAGCACTCTTTTTCTCGATCTTCGCCGATTTGCTTCGCTCTGCTGCTGTTTCAGTGCTGCCCGTTCTACTGTAGACTGCCGATGGCGTTCTGCTTGGACGCGTTAGGGCCGTAGTTCCAGCGGCAGTGGTGCCTCGCTTGGTGCTCCTCGAGTCTCCATTGGTTTTTGCGCTAGTGGATCGCGCTAATCGAGCGAGCGAGTGGAGTGGCAACCGAGAGCAGCACCGGGAGCGACTCGTTGCCCCACAGATCGAGCACGAGCGGCGGCGATCAGAACACGATAAAGTAGACGTCGACGAGAACGACGCGTGCGGCAACGCTTGCCAGTGCCACGAATCGACACTTCTCGCCGAGCGACGACACAACCTCCTGGTACCATTTCAAAGGCGAGATACCCGACCAGTTGCTGGACCATTTTTTTCGTCGTCGCGAGCCACTCGTCACGGCAAAAGCGGACAGTGTGCATGGACGGCTTCCGCTCCCGCGACACGGCGTCGTTCGTGTGCCACGTCGTTCGTGTGCCGCGTCGTTCGTGTGCCGCGTGTTTCGTTTGGAGGCCACTGCGACCGAAGATGGAGATTGGGCTCCATTTCTCAGCACCTGGAAAGCTCTGGAGAGGGTGCTGCATGAGTATCCAGATCGTAGACGATGAACGCACTTGCCACTGCCTTGACGACGTCTTCGACGACTGCTTCGTGGCCGACGGTGCCGTCCTTGAGAAAATGGCTGCCGCCAAACGTGGAGATCTTGGTCATGGAGTCGTATTTCAGTAGCGAGCGCAAAAACCGCGCGGAGCAGTTTACTGAATACAAGTAATGTAAGGTGCTATAATACCGGTATTATTAATAACGGAAACGTTCCGAACCCCCCCAATGTTCTTTGTAAAGACCATCGGGTCTAAAGAACACCGGTTTATATTCGGACATAATACTGCAGTAGCGGATCTTAACCCCCAAAATCCATATCTACCGGTGCAGCTTTATCTTGAATTGTGTATGATTGTACCGGCATTTATCGGTAAATACTGGTACCGAACGCTAATAGCGAGTACTTTATTCGGACATTTCCGTTAATTCACACTTTAGCAATTTTCAGAATTCGTGTCACTGTCGGGAAGAGTGTGTATCCATATCTTTGACCGCGGGTTGCCTATCACTAAACCAAGGGTCTACTAGGACTGCGGGTGACTACCCGGTAGTCATGTGCTAAATGATTGCGGTGCCGGTGTCTTGGCGTTGGCGTGTATTACGTCACATGGTCCGCTCGCCCCGCACTGGATTTGCGCTGCCACGGTGCACAAAAATTCCTCTGAAAAGGAAAATGTTCTCCCGCGCGCCCAGAACATTCTCTACGTTCCAGGGGAAATCCAGAGATGGGGTGGGGGGAGGAAATTTCCCTCCTCTTGGTGATGGATGGATGGAGGGCCTCCGGCGTGGTCTGATCCTGTGCGTCGACGGCCTCCGCATTGCTGTCATCCCAGCATCCCGTTAAACATCCCTACTGTACCCACGCAGCCAGTATATTACATATTGGTCCAGTCCCGAGTCGGTTAGGCGCTCGTGGGTTTGTCTCACGCGGGGAATGCATCTACTTGTGCTATACGGGGAATGCATCTGCTTGTGCTATACGCTGGCGATCCTCTGGTCCGGCCGTGGGCGTGGAGGAACGGCGAGCTTCCGAGCGCGTCCCGGTCGTGCGTACGCGTACTGTGCGTACTGTACAGTGAACCCACCGACCCCAGCAGCGCTGGCACGACTGCTGTGTGGAAGCTTGACGCTTGGGGACCACCTCGTCGTCGCGTCGCCTCTTCGCCCCAAGCGGCAGAGCGGGTTCCACGCTCCAAGCAGAACCAGACGCCTCACCAGAGCCGCAGGATTGGCAATCGAAGCGGCCCCCTTCGCACCCAAGCACCACAGAGTCTGTCAGAGGAGTGGAGAAGGGATCCGCTGCCGTGCATGCAGCGAGCGGCGAGCGGACCGGACCGGACCGGACCGGACCAGATTGGTGGCCTTTCGTCAGCACGGTCAGTGCACACGGCGGCCGTGCGCCTAACTTCAAGTATGCATGGATCAGGGTGCTTGGAGCGACGATCCGCAGAACCAATCACCTCGCGCCGAGCGTGAGATGGAAGGGAACGTGCGCCAATCACAAGGAGATGACGACGCGCGACTCCCCAGCTGCGTCCAGGCAACTTCAGAAAACAGTGTGAAGAAAGTGGGCAGATGGGGAGACTCGCTGTGGGGCCATCTAGGATGATCGTGGACCTCCACGCTTCCACGCAGGCGCTGGGC
>JAADVV010000105.1:0-27544 GCA_023335905.1 Pythium pyrilobum | reverse complement strand
GTACATCGCGAGTATCGCGGTCGAGGCGATGTGCGTGGCCAACATCATCATCCAGGCGGCGCCGTCGCTCGCGCCGTACAAGCCGCTGCTCTGGCTCGTGGTGTTTTACATCCCGTCGACCGCGATCCAGTGTCTCGGTGGTGCACCGTTCTGGGTCGTGTCCACAGTCCTGGGAAGCTTCCAGTGTGTGCTGCTGCTCGTGTACTGCTTTGGCATGGTCGGCCATGCAGACTTCAGAGGAAATGCGAGCAACGGTCTCAACCTGTTCGCCGGTGACGTCACGGGCATGATGCAGGTCTTCCCGTTCATGTCGTGGTTCTTCCTCGGCATCGAAGCGTTAAACCTCGCCAGCAACGACGTCCGTTCGCCCAAGCGACAGATCCCAGTCGCGCAGGTGGCGTGCATGTGCGCGCTATTCGTCACCGGCGTCTACATGTTGCTCACGACAGTGTCGCTGCCCGTGGACGGGGGTATACCGTTTCTGAACGGCGCGCTTGCTCCTCTTGACGTCGGCTTTTCCCGACTTTTCGGCATTGACGCACAGCTCGTCACGCTGCTCTCGCTTCCGGCGCAGTACGCAGGCGCGTACGGATTCAGCTGGGCGTCGGCAAAGCTCATCCATGCTATGGGCGCGTCACGCCTGCTACCGTCATGGCTCGCTTCGACGTCGACGACGAATGGCACGCCATACGCAGCGATCCTCACTGTGTCTCTGCTCAGCTACGCGATCTGTCTATTCCTGGACTACGTACCCGCGGCGACATCGTATTTGCTGCCGCTGTGCTTGCTCTTCGCGTTCACGTCGTACACGGGCCAGTGCGTCGGCTACATCTCCCTGAAGAAACACTACCCGATCATGAAGCAGAGTGCATTCAAAAACCCGTTCGGTATCGCCGGCGCCACGTACTCGCTGGCCGTATGGGCAGTTGGTATCGTCGGCATCGTCGGCTTCCAAGGCCACGGCGCTGTGGAACTGGCGCTGTTCGCCGGTCTTTTCCTGGTGCTCGGTGTGTACTATCTGCTGGTGGCGAAGCGCCGGCAGATCATGTCTGAGGAAGAGTCAAAGGTGTTGCTGGTCGCCCATATCACGCGGTTCAACGAGAAGAAGAACCAGCGGCTGTACGCGCCGGGTGCAAAGTCTTCCGACACCACGAGTGGCCGCCGTCGCCGACTGCAGTTTCTCTTCGGCAGCCAAGTGTCCAAGTACCACGAGACGAGCACCAAGGTGACCATGGCCGAGCGCGGCCACGTCTTCACGAGCCACGGTCAATGAGTCGCCATTACCAGTAGTTGCGAAGATATACACAACACAGCGACCCATTGATCTACTACTGAAGTAGATCGTGGCTATCAAATAAACCTAGACTCAGTACCCTTATGTATTTGGCTTTCATTTCCTCGTGGATGTCTCCGTGGCGACGACCTTCCCAATAATACTCACCTGCCAACCGGAGGATACTGTAGTCGCGGATGGAAACGTCTCCGGAGCGTTCCCCGGAACCCGGACCCTCGGTCCCATCGATGTGAGGCTCACATGGTAGCACGCGGCGTGCTACCGTCACGGTCACGCGATAGGCACTTGGGATAGATCCCGAGTCAACCACCCACCGCGTCCGTCCCGTTCGACTGCTGGTCGCCAAGTGGCGAGCGCGCTGCCATTCGCTGGCGGCTCGTACGGGCTCTCAGGCTACACGCTCGGCTTCTTCTCCGCGTCCAGTATCGGCTGTCGGGTCGCTCGAGTGCATCGTGAGCGTCGAGGTGAAGCCGATCGCCGTCAAGGCAGAGCCTCGCTGTCCGTGAACAAGCCGTTGCTCCGGCTCATTGCGTTCTACGCCCCATCAACCATGACCCAAATATGGGCGGCACGCCGTTTGGGTTGTCTCGATGGCCCTCGGGGTCTTCCAGCTTGAGCTGCTGCCCACGGCCGAAGCGCTCCAGGCGCTCGAGCATTTCAAGGTCGTACCGATCGATACGAACGTTACGAGGTGTCGATCATCCCAGCCGCGAAAGAACTACGTGGTGTTCCCGTCAACCTGCTGATCAACAACGCCGGCATCAACTTCATGAATGACCTGCAGACCCCAACGGCCGAGTCCACGGACTCGCGCACTGGCGCAAGCGGAGGCTCCTAGCTGCCTCCCATACATAGTTCTGAATAGGAATGAAGCGACTCGAGGTCGCAGGACGTTGCTCAATAGACTTCACTTTATCATCATCATCGCCACATCCAGCATTGCAATTGTGAGCGGCAACCACTACGGATACCGCGCGTCCGAGGCGGCGCTCAACATGATCAACGCGAGCTTCGCCGTGGATCTGATGCCGGACGGTATCGTCGCCGAGGCGTACGTCGCGACCGAGATGAACGGGTACGCGGGTATGCTTCCGGTCGAGGCAACTGTGGCGTCCATGACGAGCGAACTGGCTGGTGTCACCCATGAGGACTCAAGCAAGTTCTACGGGAACGAAGGCCAGATTCAGCCTTGGTAGCAAGCTTGGTGGCTGTCTTAGCATGTATATATGGCTGATTGAACTAGGGTGCCAAACGAGGCGGGTGTTGGCGTCTACCGTGTATATTACGCGCTGCGTATTCGAGCGTCAGCGCCAGTTACGTCAGTGTACACGTTCGCCCAAATATAAAACGATCCGCTTCGTGATCGCCTTGAGTCGGATGGCGGACTGGTCCGACTGGCGCTCGGTCCTCGCTCGTCTTCCCGTCCTGCGTACAGTAATGGCATTCACCGAGGTGGATCAAGGCGCGAGCGCAGCGTCACGGGCCCGCGCGTAGTGATCGGTCGATCGCTACGTTCGGTCCCCTCACTGTCGACGGCGTCTACTTGTCCATAAGAGGGACATTTTACCTTCCTTCCATTATCGGATTTTCTCATCCCCCCGACAAGCTCGATGCTGCGACGAACGTGATCCGACTAATATACAAAAGCGGTCGCTTATGTCTCCTGCTTGAAATCGGATATGGTGCTACGCGGGTTGCGTCATCTGTAGCGTATCGCTGCGGTCTTGCATGGGTGGTGGACCCATCCCAGGATGGGTGCAACATCCATTGCGTTGGTCCGTCGTGGGCCGAACGCCATCCGCATCAGGGCAGTGGTGGAAAGCTCTACCAGCAGCAAGGCTGGAAAGTCATCGCCACGGCGCGCAACGTCGCCACGGCCGACGCGCTCGAGGCCGCCGAACCCTTCAAGATCGTGCAGCTCGACGCCGCCGACGAGACGACGATCGCCAACTCCGCCAAGGAACTCGAGGGCATCTCCATCGGCCTGTTCCTTAAGAACGCCGGTATCATGCGCATGGATGTCCTGAAATCCACTACGACCGAGTCGTTGATAGAGCAGTTCCGCGTGAAGACCGTGGGCCCGTTCCTCGTGACGCGCGCACTCCTAGAAGGGAAGAAAGAGCCTCCGACCAGCGACGGAGGGAGGGTACTGTACCTATTCAAATCGGCTTCCCAATATGCTTGGGCTGATCGTTGGCTTGCTTATATTAGTACTATATGCCCCCCCCCTCCTCCTCTACTTGTCGTTCGGGTCCATGACGAGCGTGGCGCCACGGCGCCGGTCCGGGTCGTTACCGTGCGCGCACGCCTCTTCGGTGTTACGCTGCGAGCACACCTCACCAAAGTTGCGCCAGCAGCCCTTGTCGTACGGGTTCTGGAACTCGTCCATGGGCGTCTTCAGGTACGGATACTTGTCCTTGTTGAACACCTCGTTGGTCGTGAGGTTGGTCGCGACGTTGCGCAGCTGCATGGCCAGCAGCACGAGCGTCGGTACGCCGAAGAGCAGCGCGCAGAAGAGCAAGAAGCAGTGGATGAGGCGCAGCACCAGCGGCGACAGCGTCGTGGCCGTCGCGGACGGCGCCAGCGTCGGGAAGAGCGGGCCCCACGGGTCGGCGAGGTCTCCCCCTCGCGACGGCGGCGCATACAGCGGGAGCTTGCCCACGAGGATGAGGAACGACACCGTGCCGATGAGGCCGCAGAACAGCACGAGGCTCGCGAGGAAGAACAGGAACCCGCGGTGGTTGCCCAGCCCGATGCAGTTGTTGATCCACGGACAGTGGTGGTCAAAGCGGTACACGCAGCGCCGGCAGGACGAGCAGTGCTTGGACCGCAGCGGCTTGAGCGTCACGCACGTGGGGCACGGCACGGACGTACACTCGAGCGCCAGCAGCTCGTACGCCGGCTGCGTCGACTTGGGCACGTACCCGGGGTCTTTCAGCCACACGTACGTGTACAGCACACACACGACGGCGCAGAGCGAGACCGACACGAGCGGCCAGCTCGACGCAGGGACGCTGGGGATCCCGAACCGCAGCGACAGCATCTCCGTGAGCAGGACCATGGCCCAGAAAAAGCCCACGGCGCCGCCCTGCTTCGACAGCTTGGCCACGACGCGGTCCGACGCGCCCGCTTTCAGCGCGCTCACGGTCTCAAAGTGGCCGCCCTGGCGCGCGATCGCGAGCGCCACGCGGCCTTGCTTGTCCTGCACGTGCAGCGGCGCGCCCTCGACGACGAGCTGCTTGGCCAGGAACGCGTCGCCGAGCGCGCTCGCGATCATCAGCGCCGTGTGCTTCTCCGAGTCGCACACGTTCTGGTCCGCGCCGTGGCCCACGAGCAGCATCGCCGTGTACTGGAAGCCTTCGAACACGGCCCAGTGGAGCGCAGTGGCGCCGCGCGCGTCCGTCTCGTTCACGTCGGCACCGCGGCTGATCAGCAGGCTCACGACGCCGGCGTTGCCCGTGCTGGCCGCGTAGTGGAGCGCCGTCATGCCCGACGAGTTCTCCGCCGCGAGCGACGCGCCGTGGTCGAGCAGCACCGTCGCACTCGCGACAGACGCGCACAGCATGAGCGGCGTCGCGTGGTGCTTCGAGTCGCCGCACGGCGCGTCCAGCACGTCCACGAGGACCGCTGCGCAGTACCGCGCAGCCGTCGCGACGAGCAGCTCCACGAGCAGCGGGTGGTCGTAGAGCACGGCGAGGTGGATCGCGTTCATCTGGTGGCGCGGCTCGTGCGTCGTGAGCAGCCGCGCGACCGCGTCGCGCAGCAGCCTCCGCGTGGTCTCCTCGCGCAAAGCCGCCACGGCCACGTCGCTGAGCGTCGCGCGCGCGCGCGCCTCGACCTTGCGCACGACCAGCTCGATCGCGGCTTTCGCCTGCATGTAGTCGCCCTTGACGCACGCCGCGCATAGAATCTTGGGCGGCGACGCGAACTGCGAGTACCGTCCGCTGTCCGTGTCATCGTCACAATCTTCGTCTCCTTCGTCGTGGTGCTCGTCGTCGTCTTCTTCGTTCTCCAGTCGGAACACGTCGTCCTCGCCTGCGAGCAGCCCGGAGAGATTGCCGCGCCGCGACGAGCGGCTGCTGCCGCCGTCCGCCGAGTGGAGCCCGCGCGTGGGCGAGAGGTACCGCGTGGACGGCGACGACGGTGCGCCGCCGTCCTGCAGCGACGCACCGCTACGTGGCGTGTGGATCAGCGGCGTGCGTTCCGTGGGCGACCGCATCGCATTCGAGCCGTTGTGGCTCATGACGTGGCCCGATTGAGACGCGGAAACCGCGAGAATGCAGCGCGAGAGGCCGGGAATGCGGCGACGCTACGACGGACGAGGCGGGTGGCACTTTGCGCTCGACACAGAGCGAGGAAGCCTGCAGATACACTCGGCGCAGCTGCGGCCGTGCGACTCGCAGGGGCCTGCCGAGTCGGAAATGACGGATTGGCCGGCTTCCCATCCTCCTCCAAAAAAAAAAAGTCGCAACTTCGATGATGCAGATAGTGTGGACTACGTCATACGTACGATAGCGTGGTCCACACCATGTTTTGGCGGCAATTCAAAGGTATAGCCAACGGCAATTCATTTTCTTCGAGACATGGCTACAGGTTTTCCGGGCCAAAGGTCACGAAACACCGTCTCGCTGTGGCGACGGAGGAGGAAGAGACGAACTGCAGCGATGGGGGACGCCGGTGCGAGCGGATTGGGGCTGCCGCTGCAGCTGCGGAGAGAGAGCGGCGAGGAGTCCAAGTTTGACGACATCCGGGCGCTGCAGGAGGCGGCGATCGCCGTCGAGTTCATGCTGCCGGACGACTCGACCGTCACGCACGAGGTACGATACCAGCGCGAACAACAGACCGCGAACGAGATTTTCGTGTACATGAATGCTGATGACGATGGTGGTGGTGGTGGCGTCGGTTCGTGTGTGCGGGGAGCAGTTCAAGAAGGGCCAGACGGTGCAGGTGCTCAAGTGCTTTCTCGTGGAGGAGTGCGAGTTGAGTCCGCACCGCGTGGTGCGTTCTGCGTGGGCGGGGAGAACCCCACAGATTCCCCGCTGTTGCTTGACGTGCGTGTTGGTGTATACTTGGTTTTGCATAGAAGCTGTACTTCCGCCACAAGCTCATGCTGGACCCGTTCTCGCTGACCGACTTTGACGGAGTGGAGACTGCGCGGAGCATGCAAGTCAGCGTGCGAGTGGATCACAAGAGTGATGCACAGCGCAAGTGAAATTACAAGCCAAGCAGAGAGGAAGAATGGAACTAGTAATACGATTTTCTATGACCTGCATGCAGAAAGATGTTGAGGTCCCCAGAGTGGACGGCCTGGGTCATCAGGATGTCGCGCTGGGCTTCCCGACGGAGGTGTACCCCTTGGCTGCCTGGACGATCTCCCGCGCGATCTTTTTCTCCTCCTTGAGCTGCACCAGCTTCTCGCGCTGCCGCGCCTCTTTTATCGCGTCATGACGCTTCACCTGTACACGACGACGGATGTCCTCCTCTTCTCGCTCACGTAGGCGCTCGGCCTGCTCCGCGAGCTTGAACTCCTGTTCGATAATCGAAAGCTTGGACTTCTGGCGATCCAGGTCGACAATACGGCCACGTTGATCGACGAGGCCAAGTGTACCAAGGTGTTTCTGAAGGTTCCGACTCTCGAAGTGGTGGCGCAGATTGCGGTCCACGAGTGCATTGTACTCGGGGAGCTTTTCTTGATGCACGCCGCTCAAGGAGAATCCACTTTCGCGCTGTCGAAGGACTTCTTCGTGCTTCTTGGAGGATGCCTTGCTCGACGACGGCATGCTTGAGATGTCGAATCACTTCGTGTTGGCGCCTCAGACTGCGCGAAATGACCAGTTCCCTCGACTGCTCCCCTCCCCCATCATTCGATCACCAACCGCGTATCTCACCTTCACATCCTTGTCGGAAAGAGACTAAAATAGAAGCCATTCACTCCGCGCTGACGGCAGACACGCTCGTCGCCATCAGAAACGTAGCTCCTCCATCACGTTCCCACGGCTTCCAGCTATTGAGCAGTCGTTCACTGGTTTCCCATTGTGCTTCAAAACGAAGCTGCGGGTTGACGACTTCTCCTGCAGCATCCTCCCGTCCGGAGTCCACGGGGTCATACTGCACCAGGGATTTTGTTTTCTCCAATAACTCGCGGGACAAATAAAGCGCATATTGTGCGCCGTCATCGTCCTGATTCGAAGTGCTTCTCACGTATGCGAGCGCGATAGAATCACAGACGACCACACGCGAATCTCCTTCTGGTAGCAAAAGCACCTTCACCATGCAACCCTCCACACATATCAGAGGAGCCTGGCTCATCCAGTGACTGATGTCACCATCGGACTGAGCAATCAGATCTTGAGTCAGGTGTTCAACTTCATCGTCGCCATCACTGCGACTGGTTTCGTCTTCAATCGTGTCTTCATCATTTTGACTTGGATCGAAATCCAGGAGCAGTATGCGTCGCTCGATATACCTTTTGAGACCTTCAACATCGCGCGAGAACTTCTCTGTTTCAGCACAAGCTTTGTTGGAAAAGCCTAGCAAGCTGCGAAGCCTTTGTGCATCATCGTAGAAGAAGGACTTTTTCGAAGGAAGCGACACAACTTGAGCACTTTCCACGAGTTCGCAATCGAGGACATCTAGACGCTCGTCGTAGTGAGAAACCTCAAGCCCACTTATACAGACAACCGTGCCTTCTGTCCACAGTTTCTTGCTGCCACGGCGAAACACTCGTTCGGGGAGTCTCGATTGAACCGCGGAGTCACCATTCTGCTCGCCAAGCGCTGTTGTAGGTCGAAATACTCGTGTCGAGGTGAGCCGAATACTCATGATCTTGCAGCTCTCGTCCGTCACGAATACGTGCTCAGTTGACGTTACACTTGCTGCCTGGGGATTTTTAATGGAGGCCTGCTTGGTTTCGCCCACTCGTAGAATTACCACACAGACATCGGCAAACACCTTCGTCTCTCTTGGCATCGACGATGTATGATCACGATACCTTTCGATCAGCCGTCCAATAGATTCGCATGCGCGAGTGTTCGCAGTCGGATTGCTGGCGGACAGGCCTGGGAGGTGGAGAGCTGGTTCCAAAACACTTCCTTTCGTGGTCCCCACCCGAAGAAAGACACCTTGGTGGCCGTAGTCGACTTTCCAATTCACGGAAAGGTTGGTAACGAAGTACTCCCCTCCCTCTTTCAGTTTCTGCAGCATCTCCTCCGACGGTCTCCAAACTGTGAGAACTGCAAAGCAGTTCGATGCCGCTGCAGGATTGTGGGCACAAACGACTTCAAGCTTCACGAACGGCATTGGCATGGGCAGTGACGGCGCTTCGAAATCATGGCCGTGATCGGCTGCAGCCTTCAGACTCATGAGATAATCTTGTCGTGCTTGGAAGTACTGTGGCATATGCTCTTCACAAAGGATACGCGGGCCGATTGAGAAATCCTTCGGCTGAAGGTGAAGAATTGGGGAAATTCGGGCCACACGGACGCGAACGGATCGGGCGATACCTCCTCCAACCTCGAGGGAGCGCATTGGGATGCTCTTTAACAATACGAAATCGTACGGAGCATCGACTTGTCGACCATTAGTTGGTGATCTGACAAGGGCCTCCAGTCCAAGGCGAGCATTCGACCTAGCTGGCCTAGTGCTGTTGTACTGGAGTTTGAGGTATGGCCACCGAGACGGATCATCTTTTCCTGACCACAACGGGTTCGCCCATTTGTCTTCGCTCGCGATAGCGCACTCTAACGGATCGATACCATCACTGGCATTCTGCAGGGATGCACTCCACGTCACAACTTTCATGCCAAGAAGGCGACCTTGTCTGTGGAACTTCCAGAGGGCTTCAGCAAGGCTGAGATCTGGAACTGCGTGCACGCCATACCATCCGTCCGTGAGGACCACCGCGAGCTTCCAGTGCGGGGGCGGTATGACATCCACATCCTTTTCTTCTTCGATCGGATATGGAAGAACTGCAGCGACCCGTAGGATCATGCATGAAGCCGAGCTTGCGTCACGGTGCAAAATTTTCTTCAACGGCGATCGCTGAGCGAGGACGATATCTCGTTGATAGCGCTTGCATATCTGGTACATGACTTGCCCTTTCGTCAGATACCGCCCAAACAAAAACCGCGGCGATTGCAACTCCATCGTTGCGAGTTTCCACACAACCCAGCGATAATGATTCCGGAACCAGTCCTCTGTGACCTCTTTCTCGTCTCCAAGGTAGCGTCGCGTCTTCATTTGTTCGAAGATGGTAACCATGCCCTCACCATCAAGAGCGTCATCCGCAGAGCCAGAGTTGAAACTGTCATCCGTTCGGGAGAAAATGATGCTGTGAGCGTTGCTGGCGTCGATGTGTCGCAGCATCGTAGCGCGCTTCTCAGACTGAAACCCGAGCTGGTTGAGCATCGAGTCGGCAAACAACAGCTTGTACGATATCCTCATCGCTTCGTGAATCGGCATGGCAACCGAAAGCTGTGCTTGACGCTCTTTGTTTTCGCCAATAATTCGTGGTGGGGACTTGTGCGGCGTGACGAGGGACTTCGACGGTGGTGTCTTGGATGGAACCGGTGGCCGGAACCCCTTCTTGGTACTCAAATTTTGCGTCGTGTTGACTCTCTGTTTCGCGGGCGTCGTGTAACCACCGTTGCTCGGTTGAGGTGGCTGAAACTTTCCCGAGTTCATTCCGTTTACGCGCGGCCTCATTGCAGAAGTATTGCTGACATCTTCGAGAATCGCAGGTCTTGGGTTTCTTTGTGATGCTATCGACATTCTCTTGATCACCCCCAGACTCACTACGCGTGGAACACCTTCGTCGGATGTTTTCCTTACTTGAGCTCGCGGCGGCAGACTATGACGGCGGTTTGTCGGCATCGCAGCTGTTGGAATGGGTACCGAACCAATTGATCGACGCAACTTCGGGCCAGCAGCCAGCTCGTCACAAATTGAGGCCTTGTGTCTACTTTCCTTCATACCAGTGCGCACTCGTAGACGAAATTCGTCGCTTTCGTTGTCATGACCTAGATCAATGCCCACAGTCGTCTCGGAATCCACTGCTGAAGACGTCTCTCCTGCCAGCTCTTCTTCAAAACGCCGGAATGTTGCTTCAGTTATAGAGGCACCTTGTCCGTCGCCAGTCTTGGAACCAACAACTACAGCTTTTCGCGACGATAATTCACCCCCGCGAAGTTGCTCCGAAGGATCTGTCTTAGCCAAATCATCTTGAGCAAGTTTCTTCTCGTACTCTCGCAGTTTCTCGCTCGATATGGCCACATTGCTCCCTCGTCCGGTTGTGAATCCGGTGAGAACAGGGTTACTGAGTTGCATCGGTGTAGTCGCAGCGGGCTCCTTCCGTTCCTCACATTCAACCTTGGAATTGTGAGCCAGCATTTGCTCGTACTCGCGAACCTTCTTTTCTGATACATGGACTTGATTACCGTTACCTGTGGTAAATCCGGATAGAACAGAGCTTGCTGATCTCGGCTTTTCGAATGGCAGATGGTCGCCTTGCACACTTGATTGACCGCTCGGGCATTGATCTTCGAAGACTTTCTCGTACGCTTGGAGGGCTTCCTTGGATACCGAGACTTGAGTACCACTTGCAGTTGTGAAGCCGACAACTCGAGCCACTGAACGATCTCCAAAAGTCACACTAGGGCTGCTTTCTTCACCACAGACCGAACCGGGAATATCGCCTGATTGGATCAACGACTTGTACTGCTGGAGCTTGTCTTGTGAGATTCGAATTCTCGCTCCAGATGCTGACTGAAATCCGCTCGGAACTAATCGCGTGCTGTCAACGTCACCTGACACCACGGATTCGGCAAGGTTCGATCTGGATGGGTCTGGTCGTGGTATTCCTTCGCTGAAAAGACGTTCTTGCATTTCTCGGAGTCGTTCTTCCGAGAAAGTAACTTTTCTCCCTGAAGCCGTCTGGAAGCCATGCGCAGGAGAGACAGTATCGACACTGCTTGTCCTTGGCGTGGAAGAGAGCGTTACGCCGAGAGGTTCGCTGGCAAAGAGGGACTGGGCGTACTGTGACAGAGAGACGGCCGATGCAGCAACACACTTTCCCAAACCAGTTTGAAACCCGGTCTGGATTCGTGCTGAAGCAACAGCTGCGTCTCTTGGCATTGCCTGCAGACCAACAGTCTCTTGCGTATCTGCTGCATATGCACCTGGTGACGGAGGGTGATTGATTTCCCATCTTGACTTTTGATCGTGTCGATGATGATCGAGCCGTTTCCCGCTAGTAGATGTAGCTGACCCGCTGTGCTGGTGCATAGATACAACGCTGGCAGGCAAGGGTTTATCACTGCACACGTGGCTGGGGTGGAGATCGGCATCTTCCTCGTACAATAGTGCGGCGTACTTCTGGAGTGTTTCTGGCTGAAATCGAATTCTCCGCCCGGAACCAGTCTTGAAGCCGTCCGAAGGTGGAGAGGCATCCTCGTCGCAGCACGAAATGCTAGAGAAAGACAGGCGTGGGGCATCATTGGAGGAACCAACACTAGCGACACTTGACTTGGTCTGCACCATATTGCGCGGCACCTCGCTCATCAGCACGTCGCTCGTCGGATCACAACCGGCCCGAACCTTTCCACCATTCTCTCCGGCCACCAGGTCGGCTTCAAGCTGCCGAAGCCTTTTTCGTGACAGAGCAATCGATTCTCCTGAGCCAGTCTGGAACCTTGGCACCATGGTTACATCACCATCGGTGCCATTTCTTGACCTGTCAACTGTAAGCGTCTCTTCTGGTGCGAATTGCTCCGGTGCACGGTAGCGAAGACACTCGTCTTCAGCAGATAGGTCGACGCCGCCAGTCGAATCTTGTTCACACGTCGAAGATTGAATGTTGAGAACCAACGAAGTACACTGATGAACTTGACCTGACCGTCCGGTGTCCGGGCTTGTGACTGGGTGATCCGCTTGCGGTAGTATCATCTGGGTAGATACGAAAGCGTCGTTCTCCGCCTCCACGAGGTGGGTTTCTGGCAAACAGGAGCTGACAGCAACACCGTTCACTAATTGAAGTTGAGTGCATTCTCGTGTCTTGTCTTGCATTTCACCAACGGATTGGCACGGCGGGGGCGGGACATCCCTTCCCAATCGCTCCTCCACAACTCGTCTTCTCTTCTTGCGTCTCGGCGTCGTCGCCGTCGATTGCGAAATGTCAGAGAGCTGGCCCAACTCCAGTTGATTGGCCGTGATATTCCTCCTTTGCCGAGTCATCGGAGCTTCGTCGGCACACAATCGACCGACAGCGGCGTCTTCCAGGCTCCAAATTGCCATCGCCGTGTCGAAGTCTTGACCGAACACCTGGAGCTGGTCCGTCCACGTGCCAGTGCCAGCGTCTACGCGCGGATGCGCAACTTCTCTTTCCTCCATCACCGCCACTTCTTTTGTGTTCTTGATCGAAGCTCGTCGCGTACCACAGAGAAATACCCGTCCCAGTTTCCCTTCAGAGTCCACGTTTCCCAACCTGGCGGTGAATTCCGCGCATTCGAATGGGGCAAACGGAAACCCGCGCCAAACGGAGAGCGACCATCACTCTACCCATGTAACATTCAGACGACCTTCCCTTTCAGTCAACATTCTCAGACGTCAGTGTATTGTAGCGTGATGTTACGCGAAGGTTGCATGAGGGTAGGTTTGGGTGGTGCAGTGGTGTGGACGGTGGAGCGAGCGGCTCACAGCTCAGCTCACTGGGAGAAGTCGGGAGGAATACAATGCCGTACCAAGTGCTGCCAGGTCTTGCGGTCATCTCGTTGGCCTTCACGGTTATGGGCGTCGGCTTCGGCGCCGTCAACAAGTGGCAGTACCGCCGCGAGCACCAAGTGCGTGTCTACCGTGTTTGTCTCGCCGTATAACGCTTATTATCGACTTCTAACGAGGCGGAACGCGGTATGGAATCGTTTGCAGGCCAAGATCCACTTGCTCACGGATTGGGACCGATGGATGGATGAGCGCGACCGCAAACTGGCTGCGAGGGCCGCGGCGGACGCAGCAGCAGCGAAACAGTAACGCGTGAGTGGTCGAGACACGTCGAGATAACGAAATCGCGAGGTCCCCGTAATCTACTGCCACGTCGACGAGAGGCTTGCTCCTCGATTCAAGTCTCCGGAGGCGAAGGACGAGGCGTCTGCGAATAAGCCACAAAGGTTTCTCGGCGTAGACGTGGCGATATGCATCAAGGGCGTTTATAAAGACACAAGTATACCGTAATTATGCGATTTGTCGTCCCACACAGGAGGAGGCTCCAGTGGAGCCGCCGCACACAAGGGGCGAGACACCGATTCAACGCAATGCGGCTCGTGCTTTATCAGGATGACTTGGGAAACAGGAATTTACGCAATTCGTTTTGCTACTGAAGGACTCGTGCGGCGCAGAAGACACTGAGAACGCACAACGTTTAGAGACGTCCGTGGAGACGTCTCATCTCTCCGCCGGAAGGAATGCTTTCATGCAGAGCCCTAATACTACCAAAGCACACGTACAGTACACTGCAGCTTCTGTCCAAAACAAGGGGGTCTCGCAGTCTTCTGCCCGTGGTGCGTCGGCATCGCCCTTCCAGCTAGAGTGGGTGCCGTAGCTAATCGTCCGTGGTCATGCTTCTGCTGCATGCCGTGCAACTCCACAGGGTTGCACTGTGCAGGCAAGCAGCTCGGCTCCGACTTCCGCAGGTCACTGCAGGAGCTGCATTCGTCGCCCTGATCCTGATGTCTTTCATTTCGCACCCTGTTCTGTCACTGTGTGTCGGTTGAAAAAAGTCTATCCTTGAGGGGACTCGAACCCCCAGTCTTCGCCTCCGGAGGGCGACGCCTTATCCATTAGGCCACAAGGACTTGTGTGATTACAAATAGCGGAAACATGATCATATTGAAAAACGTAGAGATCCTCTGTGAACACACTTCGTCGTTTAACTGTTGGCTATTGCATGCCCGTCGGTAGTGAAGCGGACGACTAATGGTGCGAAACACTGCCGCATTTGCGACCGAGCCTGCTGAGCGCGAGCCACTGCTCAGGAACGGCTAAAGTGATTCGATATCAATTTCCACCATTTCTCAAAGCAGCAGGGACCAGTTGGGACCCAATTGCCGTGAGAACTCCCCATTCACATGTCAACATGTTCACAGAGGTGAGTTCACCTGTGCCGACGGTTTTTTGTTGTTAATAGGGCCCCACCTCCTACTCCCGTACAAGTCCTTGTGGCCTAATGGATAAGGCGTCGCCCTCCGGAGGCGAAGACTGGGGGTTCGAGTCCCCTCAAGGATAGACTTTTTTCAACCGACACACAGTGACAGAACAGGGTGCGAAATGAAATCCTCGTCACAGAAAAAAGGAAATGCACGGACATGGGGAAGCAAAATGAACACACCACATTTCGCACTGGAGAGCAATTTGCTCTCTTCGAGCTGTGGGCTCCATAGCATTAATGCATCCTGCTTAGCCTTAGCTACTAGTCGTAGTTGTGTGCTGGAACGCTACTGTAGTGGAAGGTCATTTCTTCCGCCGAGTCTCTCCGCCATCCGAGTCAATAACGCGAGTTGATATAGATTGATCACGATGAGAATGAGCTCACAGCATGTTTCATGCAGATCGTTATTCCATCATCACGCTACACAAAATTTGGTTACGCTGCAAGACCCGTGTTTGTAGAATCGAGATGATTATAAGTTTATATCCAGATACCGAACTCCTCTCCTCCTCCCTCTCTCTGCTAACCCACGTTGACGTCGTTTCGGTCGACCGAGCGGCAACGCGGGGTGACCTATTTGAAAACTAGTAACTAGCGAAGTCCGCCCCTTGCAACGATACATATCCTCTTCCTCCCTCTCTCCTTCCTCTCGTTCAGCCCTTCTTCGTCATCTCTCTCTTGTCCTCCTTCTCCGACCCTCTTCAAGCGTCTGGATCCCTGGAGGTCAACTCACGGAAGGGCGTCCATGAACACGCAAATGCGCAAGCGCTTAGGCAGAAATCTGCTGGCCCGTGCAGTTACGCGCCCAGTGGCCGGTACCACCGCACTGGTAGCACTTGTCAGCCGTGGCACCGCTGTCCTCCGGGCAGTCGCGGCGGAGGTGGCCCGACTGGCCACAGCCGTGGCACTTGCGGCTCTCACGCGCATCATCCGGGCAGTCGCGACGCAAGTGGCCGACGTTGCCGCAGTTGTGGCACTTCGGCGGCTGGACCTCCTCCGGGCAGTCGCGGCGCAGATGGCCGACGTTGCCACAGTTGTGGCACGCACGGCCACCGCTGCTGAAGCCGCCACCGACGTTCGATGGGCAGTCGCGCTTCAAGTGGCCGGTCTTGCCGCAGCCGAAGCACGCGGCGCCGCTCGAGAAGCCATCGTTGGCCGGGGCCTCCGGGCAGTCACGGCGGAGGTGGCCCGTGTTGCCACAGTTGTGGCACTTGCGGCTGTCGCTGGCGTCCATGATGTCTTACTGAGGATGCACACACAACACACGCGTTAGACTCCTCATTCCCAAGCGCCATCGGTCTCCCTCTTCTCCGCTGCTCACCTTGGTCTTGTTGATTCTCTTCCGAGTGTGACCTGCTCGTGCTGGGTGGTCAACGAGGGGGGAAGCTGTCAGCGAGGAGGTTCTCGAGGTGTATTGAAAAAAAACCTCACTCGAGACAGAGACAAGCGGGACGGGCGACATCTGCGAGTTAACTTGGAAACTTCATGCAGCGGCGGAACAGATTCACGTCCGAGGCGAGGCGAAGTGTTGCGAGACGAACGAGACAGCACAAGCCCACGGGTGGGTCGAGATGGAAAGCATGCGACGATGGAGGAGACAGCAATCGACGCGCATCGCGCAAATGCCATACCTAGCGACACACGGCCTTCGATGGTCACACGCCGTTCGCGTGCATGGCTTCCACGCAGTGGAGGAGTTGAGGCGGATGGGTGGACCCATCTCGGGCCGGGTCACTCCTCCTTCTTCATTGTTCAACCTGGGAGCTCCACCCAATCGAGATCTTCGATTTTCGTAGAAAACTGCTTCACCCAAGTTTGGGTTATTCCATTTTCGACTTGGGTAATTGGGTGGTGCAGGATTGTGACATGGGTACACTTGCAACGGCCGCTCGCATGCCACACGCGACAAGAAGCACACAGCCCGCGAGCAGAAACGCGGACGCAGCGGGCCACACGACGAGCGGCTGGAGGCTTCTGCACACGAGAGAAGGGGAAGAAGAGGGAGATGTGGAGTCGCACGTGAAGTCGTGAGCGGCGGCGGTGGCATCACGACCGAAATGGTGGTGCACGAACTGCGCGAGGCTCGGGTTCCCCTGCTCGAGTGCCGGCACGTACTCCTTGAACAACGTACGCGACCACCACGCTCGTTCGCTGGCGTTGGTTAGAATGGATGCAGTGGGGATGGCGCGACTCCAGGTCGTGTTGAGCCGCGTGAAGTCGTAGTAGTAGAGCTGGGCGCGGATCGCGTGGGGGGGGTGGGCTGGGAACGGGTCTCTGGATGAATCTAGCAACGCCTTGACGTCTGGAGAGCCGTGAAGCAACTTGTCAATGAGATGGACGATCCACGGAGCGGCTTGGTAGTCTCCGAGTGCGGCGAACCACATTTGCCAGTCGAGCCGCGGCTGAAATGGGACGTTCACTTTCGGTGCGACGTCTACATCTCCAGGTTTGTA
This sequence comes from Pythium pyrilobum, assembly GCA_023335905.1. NCBI lineage: Eukaryota > Oomycota > Peronosporomycetes > Pythiales > Pythiaceae > Pythium > Pythium pyrilobum. The sequence goes on along the minus strand of JAADVV010000105.1, from coordinate 10,602 downwards.
GACGAAGTGGTACGCTTTCCACGATGCGCCACCGTCGTCCGTTCCTTCCAGTACGATCTCTGGTCTTGCAACGACTGAATAGAGCTTCCCGTCGATCTGGTATGAGCCCACGCCAGTCATAGTCCGGAAGAGACCGTACGCGCTCGTGATTCGCCACTGTGAAGTTGACTCGTATGCCTCGTAGACGAATGGTGGTAGCGATTGCTGGAATGGTCGATCAAGAGTGGAGAGAGTCAACGCGCTTGAGCAGAACACTAACGCCGCGATAGTGCTCGATGTAAGGAGGTAGACAGTGCTTACGAACTGGGAGCCTCGGGACTGGTTGCTGGACGTGATGTTCGCCCACAAAGTCGTAACTTGCCAAGCTGTAGCCGCGGTGATGAGGATGGCTCCTGAGATGATGGCATTTGGCAGCACTCGAGCAATCCAGCCTTGCGTTTCATCCACGGTTGGCAGGAAACGAATCCACGCCGCCATAATGAAAGCTTCCCACGATAGATCGGTTGCTGAGATCGTTGCGTCGACTCCAACCGCGAAGACCTCTGTGGATGTGTACACACAGTACAATACCGCGACGAGAAACGAGACAATCACGACCTTCCAATCTTGTTGCACGCTTTGCCACCAGTCGTCGAGCTTCCTTATTCCACGAACGACACCGCTGCTAGAACCTGAAGGTTCTTCGTGGACTTGAGTTGCCGGAACTGGTACCTGCTCATCGAGCATCGCCACAGCGATCACAACAGTGAGTATGTTGAAGAAGTTGTAGTTGCCCGTGAGCATGACCAGAATCTGGAGCAAGATCTGCATGACGACACTAAATTGGCGGAGCACGAGAGTTGGCGCCAAGATGAAGAATGTCCACGGGCCTTCGAAGAGCAGGGTTGCGGCGACCCCAACACGCAGGAAAATGGGCTGCATATTTCACAAGTTGAGGTCAGTCAGGTTCACAGTTTCTACTTGCCATCGAAGCATGTTGCGTACCGGTACTTGATGCGCGTACCAACTCAATGGGAGCGGAAGCGGTTGCGTGGCAAAGTGATACTCGAGTGCGGTGAGCCCCAACCACGTTGGGCATTTCGACTGGATCTTGACCGCGCCAGACATGAGCATGAACTTGAAAAACAGGAACCGCAACGTCCACACAATCGAAGCAGGAGCTTGGAACGAGTCGGATTTCGTATGCCACCACGGAGCGATCCAGATCACCAAGAAGCCCACTTCGAGCAAGAACGAATCCCATTGGAACCGCATGAACGTCTGGCCGCACTGCACAATCGACAGGTAGCCGAACCAGAGCATCCCCATCGGCAACGTCGTGCGCCACGATGCACTAACGGTCGTTAGCAGCGATATCGTCAAGCCGGTCACCGCGATCAGTTGCAGCATGAAGCTCGGCGACCAGTCGAGAACCTCGTAGAGCCAAACAACCGTGGGGTAGATGGCGATCCGCTCGACAGGAGTGGCCGACGCGAGTTGACTATTGCGCTGCTTCAACCGGTCGAGGAACACGTCGACTGGCTCGAGTCCGTCTCTAAAGGCGGCAAAGTATCATCAGTGAAGCGCCATGGACGCCGATTGATCTACGGGATGCAACGTACACTCCATATAGACCGCGAATCTGGTGGGCGATGGACGCGAACGCCGCAGCGTAGACCGCTCCGATTGCGCGAAGGAACCCATCCCGTGGGAACCGCAGCCTGTATTGCGGCGCGTAAGGATCTGGCTTCTCGCTGAGCTCGGCCATGGACGCGCGTTGCGTTTGTATGTCCGACGGCGGACGTCTACTTGCCTCGATCCAATTGCACGTCGTCGGCACAGGATACTTCTTTTCGTGGACCACACAAGATAAGCGTTGAGCCACACAAACTTTGCCTACTGAAATAGGATGACCCATTTCCATCCGATTCTCACACGTCACATATATGCCACACACGACACTGAAACCCACGTCGCCGACGTCACGATCACTCGAGTCGCGATCCCCGCCGGCACGGCGCACCAACAAATTCGTTGCGACTTCCCCTGCGGAAGGCTTCGGGTTCCGGCTCAAGGGACAGCCCTGCGCCACGCGGCTGCTCGAAGATCTCCACGATGTTGGCTTCGCCTCCGGCTCGCTCTACGGTCTGGTTCCTTGCTTGCCCAGGCTGAACTTGCAACGGTGGATACAGTAGACAACGATATCATCACTTGTACTGTACTGCATCTCAGTCTCCGCTGCTGCATGGTGACATGGGCGGACATTCGTCCCCGAGTGCTCACCATCTCATTGCTGACGCGGCTGCTTCGATCCGGCTCGCGGACAGCCTCGACTCTTGCAAGTAGCGAGGGAGAGCGCGACAGAGAGAGAAAGAGAGAGACGACTGGTTCGGGGGCCACACGCATGTGCAAACGAGAGGAGTCTCCACCCGTTCCGTTTTGACGAGCGACGTTTGTGCTGGATAGCACCAGCATGTTGAAGTTACCGCATTGTATTAAACAATTATGCACGCTGAATCCAACACGTGTATCTTTGGTTGACTTGGGTTTAGTATGCTCAAGCCATTCACATGGTCGATTGTTTCGACAAGGGCTACTATTCGCACCAGCGACTAGGTTTGAAGCCCCGGATTGTGAAACGGTGACGACGAAGGTTCATCCGTGGCTTTGTGACGAGACAGCGTCACGGATTGGGCGGTCGTACCACCAAATCAGCCAATAAGATGCCATCCCGTCCTTTCTACCACCAGACGACACCGCAACCGGATCTATCTCGCCTAAATGACGCCCGGGAAGTCACTCCGTTTGATACCCGTTCGTTCGAAAGGATCTTGAGCTCTTCGTCGCCGGACCGTCGCGTCGCTGCCGCCACACCTCCAGCAAGGGCGAGATCCTACATTGCTCGCATAGTGCAATTTGCCTACCAGTGCTCAGAGCGACTTCCCACTTCTCTCTCTTCGTACCCAAGATGTTCACGTCGGCTCTGCGTGCATCGCTTCGCGTCCAGCGCCACAACGTGATGGCCTCGGCCTCGCGCTTCGCGCCGCTGCAGACCAAGCACGCGCTTTTCTCGACGCGTGCCGCTGCGCTCGGCCTCGAGAAGTTTGGCATCACCAACGCCAACACCAAGGTCTACCAGAACCTGAGCTACGACGACATCGCCAAGCACGAGGAGGCCAACAAGGAGGGCCAGTTCCTCAAGAACGGCACCTACACGATTGACACGGGCAAGTTCACGGGCCGCTCGCCCAAGGACAAGTACATCGTCGACCAGGCGCCGTCGAGCAAGAACATTTGGTGGGGTGACATCAACCAGCCGATCAAGCCGGAGGTCTTCGATGCGCTCTACGACAAGGTCACGGGCCACTACGCCAAGGCCGAGAAGGTCTACGTGTTCGATGGCTACTGCGGTGCCAACGCCAACTCGCGCAAGAAGGTGCGCTTCATCACGGAGCTCGCGTGGCAGCACCACTTCGTGACCAACATGTTCATCCGCCCGCAAACCAAGGAAGAGATCGAGAACTTCGAGCCAGACTTCACCATCGTCAACGCCTGCCGTGTGACCAACGAGGACTACAAGAAGCATGGCCTCAACTCGGAGGTGTTCGTGGGCTTCAACATTGAGAAGAACGTTGCGGTCATTGGCGGCACGTGGTACGGCGGTGAGATGAAGAAGGGCATCTTCTCCATGATGAACTACTGGCTGCCGCTTGAGGGTATCATGGCGATGCACTGTTCGGCCAACAAGGGCAAGAACGGCGACACCGCCCTCTTCTTCGGTCTCTCGGGCACGGGAAAGACCACGCTCTCGGCGGACCCGCAGCGTGAGCTGATCGGTGACGACGAGCACGGCTGGGATGACGAAGGCATCTTCAACTTCGAGGGTGGCTGCTACGCCAAGACCATCAACCTCAGCCGCGAGAACGAGCCGGACATCTATAACGCCATCAAGCGCGATGCTCTCCTCGAGAACACGTTCGTCACGGAGGACAACGAGCCGGACTACTACAACACCTCCAAGACCGAGAACGGCCGTGTGTCGTACCCGATCTACCACATCCCGAACTTCGAGTCCACCTCGAGCGGCGGCCACCCGAGCAACATTGTGTTCCTGACGTGCGACGCCTACGGTGTGTTGCCGCCGGTGTCCAAACTGAGCGACGGCCAGGCCATGTACCACTTCCTCTCGGGCTACACCGCGAAGGTGGCAGGTACGGAGCGTGGTGTGACCGAGCCAACGGCCACCTTCAGCGCTTGCTTTGGTGCGGCCTTCCTGCCGCTCCACCCGACCAAGTATGCCGATTTGCTGCAGCAGAAGCTGCAGAAGCATCAGACGTCAGTCTACCTCGTGAACACGGGCTGGACGGGCGGCGGCTACGGCGTCGGTAAGCGTATGAGCATCAAGGACACGCGCGCCTGCATTGACGCGATCCTCGACGGCTCGATCAAGAAGACCGAGTTCAGCAAGCACCCGATCTTTGGCTTCGACGTGCCGGTGAAGCTCGGCGCCGTGCCGAAGAACGTGCTGAACCTGCGTGATGCGTGGAGCGACAAGACCAAGTACGACGCGACCGCCAAGAAGCTCGCCGAGATGTTCCAGAAGAACTTCTCCAAGTACGTGTCCAAGGACCACACGGACTACTCGCCGTTCGGCCCGAAGCTGTAAGCCGTCTTGTCCCTCAAGCTGCGTTTCGCTGACTGCAAGTCTCGACGCCGGAACTCGGAAGCGTCGATCGACACCCTTGTGCCCTCCCCCTCTCTTCCCCGCAGCCAGGCCTTCGCTGCGTTATGTATGCTCCCCAACCCAACCACCACCACCACCACAAGCGTGGGCCGTTGCGATGTGACTTTGCTGATAAAGTCGATCTAAAACCCGTCTCCCCCCTGCGCCTGTCGCCTGTTGTGTGTGAATCCCCCCCCCGATCGGTTAACGACCATAGAGCTTTCCATTTTGTGAACCCCCCCATATTCCCTTCGTCTACATGTGTGTCCCATAACAACCTGCCTGACAGTACTCCTCATCCATGTGGACCACGCGAAATCGTCCGCCCTGCGACGGTTCAAGGTGACAAATATGGCTCGTCCAGCAAGCGTCCGGTCCTTACCAGCGCAGTCGAGAGTGAAGAGGGCGGGGGGAGCACGCAGACGCAGCCGCCAGATCAGCAGACGCCATGGGTCTGTTCAAGCAGCTCACGAACGCGCTGGGCATGAAGAAGACCGAGGTGCGCATCCTCGTGGTCGGGCTCGACAACAGCGGCAAGACGACGCTCGTGAACCACCTCAAGCCCAAGAAGTCGCAGTCGCGCGAGGTCGTGCCGACCATCGGCTTCCAGGTCGAGGAGTTCACCAAATCGAACCTCAACTTCACGGTCTTTGACATGTCCGGCCAGAGCCGGTACCGCAGCCTCTGGGAGAACTACTACAGCGACGTGCAGGCCATCATCTACGTGCTCGACTCGACCGACACGATCCGCATGTGTGTCGCGAAGGTAAGACCCGAGAAGAGAACGCCAGACTAATTTCTGCATGATGGTGGGACGGTTACACTGACGATAGCGAGGTACTGATGTAGGACGAACTCGAGCAGCTCATCGAGCACAAGGAGCTGTCGGGCAAGAAGATCCCGATCCTCTTCTTCGCCAACAAGATGGATCTCTCCCATGCACTCACGCCCGTCGAGTGCATGGAGCAGCTTGAGCTGGACAAGCTCCCGGGGAAGACCTGGCACATCACGTACGTATGGAAAGTTGGTACATACGTGGATCATTCCAAGTGCTAACGAACTGCGAATGTCTGCAGAGCGAGCAATGCCATCACCGGCCGCGGCATCGAGGAAGGCATCGCGTGGCTTGCCGAGCAGTTCGCCAAGTCCAAGTCGCGAAAGTGAGGTGGTCTCGGCATAACCTAGAAATGATAACGACAAAATGGACGGCCATGGTTGGGCATGAGAGAAACAAGTCGGTGGGGGATCGCAAAGTGTGTGTTGGAACGCACAACAAGCTACTCCTATCGGTTTGAATATGAAGGGGGAAAAAATACAGCGAAGGATGGGAGGAGAATCGCGATGGACTAGCTGAGAGTTTACATCGCGACCTCGGCCGGCGCGGCCTGCTGCTTCGGGTCGCCGCTCGAGTTGTTGGCCTTGGGCACGGGGAGGAAGAGCTTGAACTCTGGCGGCAGCTCCTCTTCCGAGTAGAGTCGGTCCGAAAAGTAAATGCGGCGGATGCGGCAATTCGCGTGGATCTGCACGCGCAGCGTCTCGATGTAGTTGGTGCCGTACGCGCGCCGCGTGAAGTCCGACAGATTGAACTGGATCTGGTTCCAGCCTTCGTCTAACCGCATGGGCATCGTGCAGATGAACGGCTTGACGCGCGTCGAGCTCTGGTAATTGGACGCGCGAAAGCGGCGCCGCACGTTCTTGTCGTCGAGCACTTGCACCTCAAACGTGAAGTACTTTTTCAAGTTCTTCACGATCATGACGAGAAACGGGAGCTTGATGCCCAGCGTCTTGGCCGGCTGCGCCGGACACGTGATGAAGTTGGTGCTCACGTTCGTGCCCATGATCTCGAGCACGGACGACTGGATATCCTGGTCCGTGATGCGCTTGATGTGGCCATTGCGCACTTGCTTGTCCCAAATCTGCAGTGGCTTGCTCCTACAGATAGCACCACAAGTCACTACGGCACGTCTCCTACAGCAAGGCTGAACCTCAACTCGCCCACGAACCCGATGCTGTAGAGAATGGACAGGAAGCCCGACTGGAAGGTGTTCTTGAACATGGCTTCGCGCCAGCGCCACGAGGAGCTACGTGCGAATTGCTGCGGATGCGCAAGGACAGCAGAGAGCGAGAGTCGACGCCTGCCTGGGCAGTGACAGAGGCGTGAACCGTCACCGTCGTGAGAGCTGGCGACTCTCTAGTGCCACCGAGCAGTCGGTTATTATCGCGCGGTGGTGCCTCGTGATCGAAGGGTCTTTCTTTAGCCGTGCGCATTTTGGCAAGCGGCGCCTCTTCATCGTGAGGAAGGAAAAAATCGATGATTGTATTTGAAAGAAAACCATAACTGCATTTGAAAGAAAACTAACTCGGACCGGTATGTGAACCAGTTACGTAATTATGCCTAAAAAGACCATCTAGTTTCGTAGTTACTATTGCACATAAAACGGCGAGACCAATTGGATGGCCATTTCTCGGGAACCGAGCTGGTAATGAACTACTCGAAGACGCGAGGTTGGTGTGCCCCCCAGCTGACAGCCCCCCGTGGTTGAGGTGGTGATCTCGCTATTTGCAAATCTCGCCATTCTTCAGTTTTGATAAAAAGAAGTCCGGCCAAGCCGGTCTTTTGCGCCATCCCGAGTCGAGACCCGAGTCCACCAGGTGGGCGTCGCTCGAACCTAAACATAGCTGTCGGGCAGCTGTGTGTCGCTGCTTCGGGCTTTGCCTTCGCTGGACTTCCCAGTCGCCGTTCATTCAAGACATCCGCACACCACAGACATCGAAGTGCTGGCAAAGCACGTCACTGACACCCCGGACACCCAATGGCGAACGTCTCGGTCGTCCCGATCCCATCCAACAAGGTCGCCGTGGCGCCACCCTCCAGCAACCGCGTCTCTGAGGATCAGTCACTGTCCGTACCGGTCGTCGCAGATGAGGCTTCGCCTGTGCTCCATAGCTCCTGGTACACCCCGGGGCAAGGCTGACATCTACTTTCTCGGCATCACCATCGTCATGTGCGGCCAGTATATGAGCTGGAACATCGGGCTCGCGGCTGGCGTGTACACGTATCTCATCATCTACCTGATTATGGGCGTCGCGTACATCACGTTTTGCTGCTGCATGGCGGAACTCACCAGTGCGCTGCCCTTTGCCGGTGGATCCTACGGTCTCGCGCGTTGCACGCTCGGCTTCTTCCCCGCGTTCTTGATCGGCTGTGCAGAAGCGCTCGAGTACATCGCCAGCGTCGCCATCGAAGCGATCTGTATCTCCGACATCACCATCCAGGCCGTGCCCTCACTCACTGACTACAAGCCGCTGCTATGGCTTGCAGTGTTCTACGTACCGACGACGATCATCCAGTGTATCGGCGGCGCCCCGTTCTGGATCGTCTCGACTTTCCTCGGCGGCTTTCAGACGCTCCTGTTGCTCATCTACTGCTTCGGCATGCTAGGCGATGTTGACTTGACGAAGAATGCGCTCAGCGATCCGGATATGCTCTTCACCGGGGGCATGAAGCAAGCGTTGTACGTGTTCCCCTTCGCCGCGTGGTTCTTCCTGGGTATCGAGGCGCTCAATTTGGCCAGTGACGATGTCAAGAAGCCCAAATCACAGATCCCTCACGGCCAGGTGGCGTGCATGGTCGCTCTGTTCGTCTCGGGGCTGTTCATGTTCCTCACTACGGTCTCGCTCCCCGTGGATGGTGGGATCGCGGGCGTCGCTGGCGCGCTCGCTCCATTGGACAACGGCTTCATGCGCATTTTCAACCTCACTCCACAGTACGTCACGCTTCTCTCGCTGCCTCCGCAGTACGCAGGTGGGTACGGCTTCAGTTGCGCCGCTTCCAAGCTCATCTCGTCCATGGTGAAGTCTCAGTTGCTGCCTCCGTGGCTCGGCACAAAATCAGCTCGCTTTGGCACGCCCTACCTCGCAATTACCGCGGCGTCGGCCCTCGGGTACTGCATCTGCCTCATCGTCCACTACAACCCAGTCGTGACGGGTTACATCCTCCCAGTGTGCTTGCTGTTCGCGTTCATGTCGTACGCAGGACAGTGCGTCGGTTATATCATTCTCACCCTGCGGTATCCGATCCGGTCCCAGTGCGAGTTCAAGAACCCGTTCGGCATCGTCGGCGCCGTGTACTCGTTGGCCGTGTGGGTGTTTGGCATCTTTGCTATCATCGGATATCAAGGCCACGGCGGCGCCGAGATCTTGTTCTTCGTCTTGGTCGTTGTCGGCTTGGGTGTGTACTACAAGCTGGTAGCGAAGCAGCGACAGACCATGTCTCCGGAGGAATCAAAAGTGCTGCTCGTGGCCCACGTCGCGTTCTTCAACAAGCGCAAGAAGCGCAGCCGCAACACCTCGACGACCGCGAGCAGCAAGCACTCGGGCAAGGGACCTTCACTGAGAAACCACACGGTCCGCTCGAGAGTTGACGTCGAGAGCTTCCGCCAGAGCCAGTCCAGCGTCGGCCCACGAGTATGAACTACGATTATCTAAATCAGCACGGAATTCCATGAATACACACACTGTCGGACTCATAGCCAAGCGCAGTTTACTTCGTCTGCAAGTGGGTGGAGTGATGAGCAAGGCCAATGTGTGAGGGGCGCGCAATGGGCCATCGGGGGCCGGTTGTGAATATCTACTGCATCGTTGCCGTATTTGTACGACTCGCGGTGGTCTTTTTCGAATTCTTGCTCTGGCCACTGAGCATCATCTGCAGCCTCGCCAAGCGGCCCTCACGGTGCGACGTCTTGCTGCCTGACGACGACGGCGCGTACCGCTTCTGGTCCTTCCTCTCGTTGAACCGCATGATATGGGCGACCAGCAGCACCTTCGACTCCTCTTCGGACATGATCTGATGACGCTTCGCGACGAGCAAGTAGTAAATTCCCAAGACCGTGAGCAGCCCAGCGAACAATGCGAGCTCCACGGCGTCGTGGCCCTGGAAACCGACGATGCCGACGATGCCCACGGCCCACACGAGCAGCGAGTACACGGCGCCGGCGATGCCGAACGGGTTCTTGAACTCGCTCTGCTTCATGATCGGGTAGTGTTTCTTCAGGGAGACGTAGCCGACGCACTGGCCCGTGTACGATGTGAACGCGAACAGCAGGCACAACGGGAGTAAGTACGCCGTCGCGCTTGGCACGAAGTTGAGGAAGAGACATATCGTGTAGCTCATTAGATAGACACTGATGATCGCTGCGTACGGCGTGCCGTGCTTCGTCGATGTCGAAGCGAGCCACGGTGGCAACAAGCGGGACGCGCCCAGCGAGTGGACGAGCTTGGCGGCCGCCCAACTGTACCCGTAGCCACCGGCGAACTGGGCTGGTAGCGAGAGCAGCGTGGCGAACTGTGGATCCACACCGAAGATCTTGGTGAAACCGGCGTCCAACGGGCTGAGTGCCTTGCTGGTCACTGTCACAGTCGCCCCGGTATCGTCGACTGGGATGAACTCCGTGGCGATGAGCACGAGCAGGCCTGTCACGAAGAGTGTGCACATGCACGCGACCTGGGCCTTGGGAATTTGCTGCTTGGGTCTCAGTACGTCGTCGCTCGCGAGATTCAATGCTTCCACGCCGAGGAAGAACCACGACATGAACGGGAACACGTGGAGGATCTCGAACCAGCCACCGCTAAAGAGATCAGCGGTCATGCCGGCGTTGCTGGCGCTGACGCCTCCACTGCCCAGCACGCCGAAGCAGTAGACAAGCAGCAGCACAAGCTGAAACACGCCAAGTACGGTGGACACGACCCAGAACGGCGCGCCACCGAGACACTGGATCGCGGTCGACGGGATGTAAAACACCACGAGCCAGAGCAGCGGCTTGTACGGCGCGAGCGACGGCGCCGCCTGGATGATGATGTTGGCCACGCACATCGCCTCGACCGCGATACTCGCGATGTAC
>JAADVV010000104.1:0-27676 GCA_023335905.1 Pythium pyrilobum | reverse complement strand
CGCGCGCTCGACGCCATCCGAGAGTACGCCGCTGCACATGAGCCGCGTATCTCGGCTTCTTCACACTCTGCTCATGGCGTTGGGCTTCGTCGTGCTCGGCCTCCACCTCCAGGTCTCGTGGCTTGGCGACACGACGTTCGCCCAGGGTTGCTTCGTTGAAATGAGACCGTGGCTCGCCACGTCCTACGCGTGCACCGTCATCGAAGTGAGCTGCTCGCAGCGCCGGCTGCTGGGCCACCGCGGCGAGATCGCCACGGCTCTGGAGGAGCTCGACCTCCACCGGATCAGCTCGCTCGTTATCTCGCACTGCCCCGAGTTCGAGGTGCCGTCAACCATCCAGTCGCTGACCGCATTGCGAACTCTCAAGATCTACAATACGTCGATTGTCCAGTGGGGCTTTGACGCAGCGGTGACGGGTACGCACAACGCGAACCTCCACTACTTGTTTCTCGTGCGCACCACTTTCAGTACGTTCCCCGATGGCCTGCTTCAGGCGGACTTCCCATCGACTCTCCACGACGTCAAGATCATCACGTCCAACCTCACGACCGTTCCTGACCGGCTCGATGACGTGTGGCGCTCGGTGTTGTACCTCCTGATCGACTCGTGCCCGCTGCTGCGGGAGGTGCCGGCGTCAGCTCGGGTGGTGGCTGCCGCGTCTGTCGTTTCTCGCGCTGTGCAGCAATTCGATCGAGCGGCTCCCAGCGTCGCTGCTGCAGAACCGGTCGCGCGGGTGCGGGATCTCTGGGTCGCCAACAATCCGCTCACGACGCTGCCCGAGTTCTTCGGCCACATTGGCGTGCTCAACTCGTTCAACGTGCGATACACCAACGTGGCCCAGCGCCGCTGTGCGAGACGCTGCTAGCGGCGAGGCCACGGCCCGAGGACGCAGCGCTCACGTTCGACATGGGGACGTTCCGGGTTCTGTGCTCTGACGAGTACAACATTTACTCCAACGGAACGTACCCCATCGGCGAGGAGGAGGTCTGGCGCCAGGCCAATCGCTAGTTGGACTGGTGTCACCACAACACCCAACTGGTCGTCGGCGAGCAAGGGGACAGTCTCAGCCCGCTGCTGTGGGCAGCAGCCACCGTGGTGGCTATGCCATCTGCGCCGCCTTCCGCGCTGGTGCCGCCCTCTCGCCACATATACCGCGTCAGTGGACAACAAGACTGGAAGAGTGTCGAGCGGCACTGCGTAGCGCCAGTCATTGACGCCAACGAGGAGGATTCGCGGTCTCGTCTTGGGCGATACAGAGCGAGAAGAAGCGTCGCGAGGCGGCGAGGCGAGTCGCTCGGGTCTCGTCCACGTCCAAGTCACGATCGGAGAGCTGACAGTAGCGATCACCGTGGAGAACAAGCTGGCGGTCTCATGCTTCCTTTGCGTTAGACACCGGTTCGCCCTCAGTCGTCACCACGCCATATCGCGTTTTGCCTTGGCTCTGCGATACCAACCCATGCGCAAGCCCCGCCGTGACTGAGCTCGCGTTGACGCCGGGCTCGTCCTGCGAGCACTACGAGAAGACCGTTGGTCTGCCCTGTCCTAAACTCAGCTGCGCGCCCGTGGCCTAGGGCGCGGCCATGCTCGCGTGCGGCCTGCTGCTCGTAGTGGTCGGCATTGTGTACGGCTCGGCGCTGCCCAGCGGCTACGAGACGCAGTGCGCCAACTGCACGCGCGAGGCCTGCAATAAGAGCTGGGCGGAGTGCAACAAGTGCGCGACGGGCAAGAGCGTGCTCAAGCCACGTGCGGCATCATCGAGAAGACGTACGCCGACGCGTACGGCGCGACCGACGTCGCCCAGTTCGTGGGCAGCACGTGCGGCTCGCTGTGCTCGAGCGTTGGGCTCTGCGCCGCGCCGCTGCCGGGCGATGCCGAGGACTCGGTCGTCGGCCAAGACGGCCAACATGACGTGCGCCAAGGTCTTTGGCCAGGACGACACGAGCCTCAAGCCCGGCGGCTCGTCGGTCACGGACCTGATCTAGGCCAAGCAGAACCTGACGCTGGCCAACACGGGCGAGGTCGTGGACGACATCAGCGGCATCAAGAGGAGCCGCTTCTCGCCACGGGATGACTTATTCACGCCCATGGCTTGGAACCAGGGCATCGGGTACCCCGTGGACGGCATCCCGTCCCTGGCGTTTAACGTGGGCTTCCTCGCGTACCTGTCGTTCCCCGTGTACCTGTACGGAGACTCATCGTTGCTTGACGCCGTCGAGATCAGTCAAGGGCGCTGAGCTTATCGGCACTGACGACGAACCAAGCCATCCAACATTCAGACGTCGTGGCGAGACAACCATCACTGCAGTGAGCATGGCGGGTACCGCGGTAGGAGGGATGCCCCGCGCGTACGCAGAACGATCATCCGACTTGGCGGTTCACGAAGCACCGATTGCGCCGGTTGGTCTCCGCGTGACGGACGGACGGCGTCGCCATCACGGTATTTGCACGTGCCAGCCACGTATTCGTCGTCGGCGTCACGATCGCGTGCGCCACGATCCATCTCTTCGTCAAATCATCGTACCGACTTGGAGCAGATCGGCGCATCCGTGCTCGACTTCTTCATGTCCATCGAGATCATCTACTATGCCGCGACAAGTCTCAGTCACGTCGTGGACCGACCTGCTGTCCAAGTCCTGCCCGTGGGTTTTCCTGTGCTACCGTTTGGTCAAGTCGAGTCGCCTCGTCGTCGACAAATCAGCAGCAGCATGCGGCCATGGGTGAGCTCGTCGTCGCTCACGTGCACGGTCGTCGAATTGAGCTGTTCGCAGCATGGCATCTCGGGCCAACGTGAGGCCAATTCCCGCAACCTTTTGGTTCTCTCGCTCTGCTTCAACGCCGTCGAGCGCGTGCCAGATTTGCTTCTGAAGGACGTGGGACTCGTCCAGCTCGGGCTGAGCAGCAAGCCGCTGCAACCCACTGCAGTCCATACCCTGGACGACGCGAGACGGCCACGGTGGTCAATATGCGGCAGACAGAGATCTCGGCGGCCCCGCCTTCGTGGATGGCATCCGAAGGGCCGAAGGTGCTTGCCGAGGCTTTCCAGCCCCGCTGTGCCTCGCCCCTCTGGAAACGCGAGTGGCCAACAGCTCGACGACTCGGTTTGGCGTCGGCACGGCCTCGGTCGAGTGCTCGAACGCCAATCTGTTCTACGTGAACAGGTTTCCCGCTCGTGCTGGAGGACGTGTGGTGCGAGCGCAATCGGTGTCGGATCCCGGGGTGACCTTGGCTATGTGGCTGGGTCTAATCGTTCTCGCATTACAACCAATCTATTTCGCCTTGTACCACGAATCATCCACGTTGGCGTCGACGTCTAGCGCTACGGAGAGCGGCTTCTCGAACGGGTTCTCCATCAGGTGTACGACCAGCTTCAGTGCCTCGGGCACGGTCTCCTCGGGCCCTTCCACGATGATCTCGTCGTGGATCTGGCACACCATCTCCCAGCCGAGCGCGCGCAGCCGCCCGTTCTGGTGGATGCGCAGCATGGCCTGCATGACCACGTCCGCGGCGGCGCCCTGGATCGGCGTGTTGATGGCTGCGCGCTCGGCGTGGGCCTTGGCCTTCTTCTCCGCCAGCGTCTTGCCCTGCAGCATCGCGTCGGGCAGTCGGCGGTACCGCCCCATGAGCGTGCGCGTGTACCCGAAGAGCTGCGCCGTCTGGATCGCGTTCTGCTGCCACTGCCGCACCTCCTGACGGTCACTGTACCACTTCTCGAGCGTGTCGGCGGCCTCCTTGCGGCTCACGCCAAAGTCCTTGGACAAACCGAACGGCGTCTTGCCGTAAGCGATCGAGAAGTTGAGAATCTTGGCGTTCTTGCGCTCGGTCGAGAACTTGTCCTTGAGCAGCGGCGCCGGCGGCTTGCCCCTGCTGTGGTCCCACTCGAGCAGCGCCTCGCCGTTGTCGATCGCCTGCGCCACGTACTCGTACATGCCCATCGCCGTACGCGAGTGAAAGTCACCGCCGGCCTTGAACGCCTCGATCATGGCCTGGCACTGCGTGATATGGGCCAGCAGCCGCAGCTCGAGCTGCGAGTAATCGGCCACGATCAGCTTCTTGCCCGGCGGCGCGATGAACGCGTCGCGGATCTTGTACCGGTCTTTGTCGAGCGCCGGCTGGTTCTGGAGGTTGGGCTTGCGCGACGAGAGGCGGCCCGTGTCCGTGTTCAGGTTCAGTGAGCAGTGCACGCGGCCGTCCGCGTCCGAGAGCTCCTGCAGCGGCAGGATGAAGTTGTTGAGCATCGTGTTGATGCTGCTGATGTCGTACAGCGCCTTGAGCGCGACGCACGCGGCGGCGCCTTCTTCCTTGTCGGCGAAATGGTCGTACGCGCGGCCGTACTTGGGCGGCGTCGCGTCGGGCTTGCCCGCGAGCTCCTTGAGCACGTCCGCGCTCGCCGCGGGCATGCCGCTCGCCGTGAAGTGGGTCGGCGGGATGCCCAGGCCGCGGATCGTGATACTCCGCTTCTTCAGTGCCTTTGACTTGCCGTCCTCCACGATGCCTTCGATATTCTCGACGTCGAACGAGCGCTCTGCCGGGAGCACCTCGCGAGGCTCCTTCTTCGAGTAGTCCGTGTACGGCGCGAAGAGCAGCTGCTGCTTCTGCGCGGCGCTGTACACGTTCATGCGAGGCGCCTCGTCACAATACCGAGACGCCCAGTCCAGCACCTGCTTCTCGAGCCGCGCGCGGTCTTCCAGCGCTCTCCGCTCGACGCCCTTGAGGTAGTCCTGGTCCACGCGCATGCCCTTGCGCTCGATGTCCGTCAGGCACTCGCCAAACGGCACGATGTACTCGCTGTAAAAGTCATGCATCGAGCCGCTCCGCATGGTCTCGCCCGTCGCCGCGTTCTTCTCCTCGAACCACAGCGTCTGTGCGAGCTTGTGCTGCAGCACGCGGTGCAGGAACCACGTGCACTCGGCGTCGAACATGCTGTACCGGATCCAGCGCGTGCGAAACTCGGGGAACCGCTGCAGCTCCTCAACCTTGGGCATGATCCGCTCCTTGCCCATGGACCCGTCCTTCTTGAGCTTGGGGATGCCAAAGAGCTCCTTCATGGGCTTTTTGCGCTGCAGCAGCAGGTCCTCCGACAGCGCCTCGAGCGAGTACCCGCCGTTCTGAAACCGCGCCGTGTTCCAGAGCCGCGCCATGTGCATCGTGTCGCCCCCGAGTCCTTGCCCGTCGATCCCGTGGTTGTACAGCACGTGGCGGTCGAAGCTGTAGTTGTGCCACACCTTCTTGTACTCTTTGCTCTCCAGGAACTCGCTACTCGAGGATGATGAATGAACCCGCCGTCAGTAAGTACCCTTCCCCACCACGCACGCAACTGCCCATGGCATGCGCCTCACCGAAAGTACTCGAGCGTGCCCTCAGCCGAGTCGAGATTGTCGATCCACACGTACGGGCCGTTGCCGTAGTCCACGTCCGGCCCCGAGTACAGCGAGAGACACGTGACCTTGCCATTGCCCACGGGTCCCACGGCCTTGACGTCGATCTCCGCGACCTCCGTGTCGCACGCGTGGAAGTGGTCGGGACCGAGCTCGCGGATCTTGTCGATCACGCGCTGCGCGCTGGCCTTGTCCTGGATCAAGTTCACGGGCAGCTCGTCGTCGGCGGAGCGCAACCCCTGGAGCAACGTCTTGTCGATTTCGTCCGACGTGACGTACTTCATGCGCGGCGACCGCGTCGCCAGGCCGCGCTCGGGGGCTCTCGATAGCAGGCTTTCCAGAGAAGCAACGCGCGGCCTCTGGATCGCGCTGGTCGCGGCGCACGTACCGCCGCAGCGGCGTCGCAGCCCGCGGATCAGCAGCATTCCGTCCGTAGCTCGTCAGAAAGGAAATGGCTGGAGTGAAGTACTGCGTGATATCGATATATACGGTAATTTCAACTACCGATTACCGGTAATAGATGTTACTCAGATCATCTGAGTGGTGGAATCAGAGGACGGGACTCAGCCTCGTCACGGAAATGGCTGGTGAAGCTCGAGGAGACGGCCCCGCGCCGAGCGAGCCGCTGTCGCGTCGCGAGCGCAAGCGGCGCTTCCAGGCGATGCAGACTGCAGCGCCCGCCGCGCAACACGCTTCTTCCGAGAATGCGCCCAAGAAGCTCAAGAAGAGCGTGTTTCTAGCGTTGGCAGCGGGCGCGCCAGCACGCCCCCGCCGCTGCGTGGTCGAGTACGACGGCTCGCAGTTCAATGGGTTCCAGGCGCAGGAGCAGCGCGGCACGATGCGCACCGTGCAGGAGACCATCGAGGACGCGATCGCGCGCACGACGGGCGAGACCGTGCGTGTCAAGGGCTGCTCGCGCACGGACAAGGGCGTCCACGCGCGTGGCCAGGTGGTTGCGTTCGCGAGCCGCTGCGCCGCCGACGACCGCGCGTTCCGCGACGCGCTCAACACGCGGCTGCCCGAGGACGTCGTGTGCCGCTCGCTCGAGACGCTTGAGGTCGGAGACGCCGCGGCGGCGTTCGATCCGCGCGTAAACTCGATTGGCAAGATCTACGAGTACGTGATCGTGAGCGGCGCCGTGCGGCCCGTGCTCGACCGCCACCACGTGTGGTTCATGAGGAAGCCGCTTGACGTCGCGAAGATGCGCGAGGCGGCCGCGCACCTGACGGCGCCGCCCGCGGCCAAGGACTTTTCGGCGTTCACGCCGCCCAAGAGCAGCCAGCAAAACGTGGACGGCGGCAAAGGCAACGTGTGCACGCTGTTCAGCGTCGAGCTGTTTGACGAGAAGCTGCGAGGCGAGGAAGACGCCGACGGTGACAATGCGGTGAAGATCTGCGTGCGGTTCCACGGCGACCGCTTCCTGTACAAGATGGTGCGGAATCTCGTGGGCACGCTGGTGGATGTCGGTCTTCGGCGGATAGCGCCGGAGACGATCCCGACGCTGTTTGAGACGAAGGACAGAGCAAAGGCGGGCCAGGGGGCGCCGCCGCAAGGGCTCACGCTCGTCCGCGTGCTGTACAGCAAATGAGGGTCTAGCGTACGTACACATCCGTCGAGCGCGTGCGGGAGAGAACACGCCGGTGGTCATCTAATAATCATGCATATCTACGGTAATCAGTACTTCGTGCGACCCTCGTTAGAACTCGAACCATTTCTTGGTCGCGTTCTTGTCGTTGTAGGCCTTCATGGTCTTGTAAAAGTCCTCGGCGGTGTCTCGCATCTGCTCGGTCTTGACGGCGAGGTCGCTTAACTTTTCTCCTCGCTCTTGGAGATGCTACACAACACGACAACCCGTTTTTTCAGCTTCACATTCAACTTCAAGTCACAAATACTCTTCCACAGACAACGTACCTGCGCTGCCTGGTTCAGCGCGTCCTTTGTCGCGCCGAGTCCCTCAGACGTCTTCTTGGCCGCCGCTTTCTCCTCGTTCATATCGGTCTCCGCTTTCGGTGAGGCGACTGATTTCCGGTTGCCCATGAGCTTGCGCCGCTCCTCGTCCTCCGCAGAGAACTGGAACACCTTGTTGAGATCGCACGTCTCTTTCGAGCCGCTGACCAGCTTCTTGAGTGCTGCAATGCCGCCTTTCTTTTTCGGACTCGATTGATGCTCTTTCTCAAACGGGAACACGCGTTCTTCAAGCAGAATCCTCGTCTTCACAGCCGTGCGTTCGAAAATGCCATTCTCCTTCTGCGTGGTCTCCGACAATAAGCAGAAGCGCTCGATTTCTCCAAAGGCGTTCGCCACGATGAGCTCGCCGTTGGCGGAGACACTGCAGTGGATGCCGTCCAGCGAGCTCCCGAGGGAGGGACAGTCGACGCTCCAGACCATCGCAAGTGTCATGAGCGAGATCACGTAAAGCCGATTACTCTGGTCGATCACAACAACACAATTCTCCACGCGGTCGTGTACGGGCACACGGATGATTGCTGTCTTCATGATCCGCGAGGAAATCTCCGCACTTGCGAGAGGGTGCGCCTGCAGCTCTTCCTTTCCTCCTAACGCGATCTCAGACGCCTTCGGGATCGTTGCCTGCACGAGATGAATCGACTTACCGCATGTGCACAGCAGCAAACGAGGCTTCTCGGCGAGCGCGTCCTGCACTGTCCCGACATCCGGATCTCCTGCCACCTCCGGCAACGGACCAAACCCCTTGGCAAACACCATCAGTTTCTCCAAGTCGCGAAGCTTCTCGAGCACCGAGCAAATGATGGCGCGGCTGTACGGCAGCAAGTCGACCCCATTGATAGAGACGATGGCGTGGCCAGGGCCAACGCCCAGCGCAGCGAGCGCGAGTGCCTTCTCGTTTTCCAGGACAAAACCCTTGACCACGGCGTGCTGCTGCACTTCCGTGAATAGATGCAAGCCAAGCGAACCAGCGGGTACGCGGGTCTTGATAACGTGACTCTGCTCCCACTTCTTGAAACTCACTGTTGCTTCATCGCCTCCTTCGCCAGCGTCGCTCTGCACACTTTTAATCCCGCCTTCGGCAGCCTTCATGATGGCGTCCGCCAAAACTTGCTCGGTGATCTGCACAGCTTCAGCTGACACCGCCAGCGTCTCGCGCGCTCGCGCCGACTCCACGTGTACTTCAACACCCTCTGGTGTTGTCTTCTCTTGGTCTGATTGAGGTGGTGTCCACTCGCGTCCTCGGATCTCTACGCGCCGCCCAGTGGCATCGACCATGAGGATCGACGACAGTGGGCTCGTCTTACGGGGGTCGAACAACGACTCGCCGATTTTCTTCGCCGTTTGCACGTGGAACATCTCCAGCTTCCCGTTGCCTCGGCCAACAAACAGGATTGGAACGATCTCTCGGTGCTGGATGACGGCCATCTGGTCGGCATTCGGTGGGCACTGCGATCGTCGATCGAATGGAGAACGCACCGGCGGTGACCGCGACCCCGACTTGCTTCCCGTTGGCGAGTTCGTGGGGCCACCTAATTGCAGCGGAACAGGGATCTCCGTGACCTGTACCAGCTCACTCAGAAGCAGCGACTCGACCGAGACCGGTTCATCCGACGAGATGTCGAAGATCAGCAACTCGTAGTTGTGGGTCGCCAAGTCGATCAGCGAGACAACACCGGCGTCGTCCGCCACCGCGGCATAACTGTACGCAGTCGAGAAGCATACTCGCTTGATCTCGCTGCTGTGGATGTGCAGACTGAAGACGACGTAGTATCCGACAGTGTCAGTGTCGGCATTGCCATTTCCTTCCGTGTGTACATCACCAACAGACGACGCTGGTGCCTCATCCTCATGTACGTTGTCGATGGCTTTTTCTTCGACTAGGCATTCCGCCGTCGGCGTTGCTTCAGCGGTTTCGAGTTTCTGCTGTCTCGTTCCAAATTTGAGAACTGCGACTTCGCCAGCCACGAAGCCCACCACGACCGACCGCGATTCACGGCAGAACGCCACACACGATATCTCGGCATGGCTTGGAACCGGGGTCAACTGGCCGGCGACGTCGACCACGTGCAAAAGCTTGAGCGTGCCTCGACTGGATCGATCGGATGCAGCGCAGATCTCCCAAAAGAGAAGGAAGCCGTTCGCGTGGCCCGTGAGAAGTAGCGTCGCCGACTGGAAGACGTGGCGCATTCCCGAATCACTCGCAGACGGCGGGATGAACCCTTTGAGAAGAGGCTCTGCGACGCTTCCGCCATTGATTGGCCAGTCAAAATCCTGGTCCATCATCAGTTGATACACTGGATCGATTGCGGCTCGATCGATTGCCGCCAGCAAGTCCTCTTGTAAGGAGCCGTCGCAACCGGACAGATTGACAGTCGTGAACGACTTGAGCGCGCTCTGCTGGAGTAACGGAGGCGGGAGGCACAACGGTTTGGGCATGCGTTCGGGGATCCACTCCCAGTCCTCCTTGTCTTCGTCACGTAGCCGCACAAAGCATGGCAGACAATGCACGCTGATCTCGGGTTGCTGGCCGTCGAGAGGATTTCCGGAGAGCAAAACCACGGAGAAAGGCGCGAGCCGTGAGCTGAAGTCGACTTGGTCCTGCGCGACGGCAAACGCCGCGATTTCGGAACCGTTCTTCGCTCGGATCGTCGTCGCCAGCCACGTGAGCTGCTCCGACTTGACGAACGTCGAGATCGCGTCTTCGTCCGACATTTCGCGCGGCGGGAACACGACAGTGAGGCCATTCGCGTCGTCTGTGTGTCGACCTCCAGCGAAGACGATCGCGCCAGGCAAATGCGAGTGGCGAGACGTTGGCGGCGCGCACATCCACTGGATGCGAGAGACCGGCTCGAGCTTCTCACTGCTCGACTTCACTGCCTGCACGGTGTGGTACACTCCATGGGGCTTGTCGTACCGAAACACACCGAACCCTCCGTACTTGAAGCCGGCGACAAATCGCTTCCCACTCGAATGCCACGAGAGCGACTGCACGGAATTGGGTTCGTCCTCGCGGGCAGCGGGCGTCGCTTTACCCTTGGCGAGTGTGAAGTCCTTGGCCAGTTTCCGCTTCGCAAAGTCCCACTGGTAGATCGTCGACGACACCTCGTACGCGATCAGAATCTGGTTAGCGTCGCGCGGGTTCACGGCCATCGCCGACACGACCTGCAGGTGCCTCTCGTCTTCGAGCGTCGAGACGCCGCAGTCTCGCGGCGAGATCACGTACGTGCTCGTCTTGCCCGTTTCCTCATGGAAGACCTAGTCGAGTTCCACACGACAAGTCCACGCTCGTGGGTCAATCGATCAAACCACACCGACGCACCAAAATAGCCACTCACGTGAATATTGCCGTCGTCCAGCGCCACGAAGATGTACGGGAAATTGAGGTACGTGATGGTCTCAATACATGTGATGGTGCTCAGCGTCCACCTACACAAGTCACACATCAGTACAGTACATCTTCCATCCCCAAAGCCTTCTTCGAGCGAGTACCCACGTCTCGGGCACTTCCACTTCCGGCTGCGACGGATTCGCGAGGCTGTAAATGCGCATCGAACTGTTCGAGTACGTCACCACAAGCCGCTGCTGGGCCGTGAACTTCATGTAAACCACGCCGATGGTGAGGTTCGTCCTGGAGCGCGGCGCGTCTACGAGGTACTCGAGCCCGTCCTTGCCGTAGAGCTTGACGTGGCCGCTCGCCGTCCCGACCGCGAGGACCCCCTGGAGGCCGCAGAGCGCGAGCACCTTCGCGTTGCTGGGCACGCCGTGGTGGCCGACGGGTGAGACACCGAACATGCTGGCACGCAGCGAAGATGGTCGCGTCAGCATGTGCTGCACGGCCTTCTCCGCGGGGGTCGCCGACCGCGACGATTTGTTGCCCATAGTTGTGTCTTTGAATGCGGATTGCCACGCCCACAGCGCACGTACGCAAGTAGAACCAGTGGGGATGCGACCCGCAGACACCGCGCTATACGACCGTGCACTCGGTTACTCACGTGCACCGCTCCGTCGCGCGTTGAGAGCCCGTGAACTTCGCGCCTCCCTCCGCTCGCAACGATTCCTCGCGTGCCAAGAACAGCTCTTCAACAAACCCCTTTGGTGAGAGAAAGCTTCTTTCCAACCAACCCAAGGTTTTACTCACTTCAAACTTTGGTGAGAAAAATGAGGTTTTATTAGAAAGGCCACTTCAACTTGCAGTGTATTTATGGCGCTTACCGTATCTAAAACCCTCACAGTAGCTTGCCGATGGGCGCGTACTTCTGGTGGAAGCGCGTGGCCCAGTCGCTCAGCGACGAGCGCTGCACGTCCTCGAGGTCGTCGACGTGCGGGTCGTCAAGACATGCGTCGTCCAGCGACATCAGCGCCAGCGCGCGCGACGCGTCCCGGCCCGCGAATTGGCTGTACGATCCGTTCGGCCCGTAGTGGGTCATCCCTTTCAGCGTGACGTCGTAGACCGTGCCGTTGAGCGCGACGAGCACTGTGCCTCGCAGGTTGTCGACGCCGTTGTAGACCCGCAGCTCGTCGCGCGTGAGATCCATGGGGATGATGAGCCGCCCGACGACCGGGAACTTCTTCGCGTCGCGGAAACGCTTGACCCAGTCTTCGAGAACCTCGAGGAACTCGCCGTCGAGATCCGACAGCGCCAAATCGTCGAGCACGTCGTCGATGAGTGTCGTCGTCGCCACCGCGCGCGACGCGTCCTTGCCCGCGAGCTTGTGGTACTCGCCGCCGGGGCCGTAGAGGTAGTCGCTCTCGCTGACGTCGTAGACCTCGCTCTTCAGCGAGATGTAGATCGGCTTGCCGTGGGTGCCATCATATTCGGCTAGTTCCTTGGGCGTGAAGTAGCGCTGCGACAGATCATCGCTCTCCGACTTCTTCTCGCTGCGCGGCAGTGCGTTGGGCCCATTGGGCGGCGTGCCGAGTGCGTTGCCCATCGCGTGAATCGCTTGTCACCAGTGTGCAACGTGATCTAAAATCCGATTCTGGAATGAGGCACGGCTCGCTCCATTACAGAGGAGGGCTTCTCCGTGGGACCCACGCTGGGTCGATCGGGCGATACTCCCGTTGGGATTCCCAACCTGGGAAGTTGCAGTGCGCGCGAAGAGCCACGCCCGTGGGCACAAAGATACGATGTGTCACTATTTAGGGACCACAACCTCAAGAGTATCGACCAATCAGAGTGGCTTACATCACTCAAAGTGAACTGGATTGGATAAAAAGAAGGAGAGACGCGTGTCAAACGCGAAAGCATCCAACCGACTGACCATCTCAGCTGACATCGAACACGGCAAAATGTGCACTGGCGCAGCTCCACGGCAGCAAGGATTCGGACGAAGGTTCGCTCGCTGTTCTTGCCTCGAGTCTTGGACACATGCTTGCGGAAGCTGAAGGTCGGAGACAGAAACATGACGATCGCCATTGGCGACGGCGTCGCCAGGCAGTTACGTTTGCCTCCGAGAGCCTTGAGACAAGATTCCGGTGTATTCTTGGCTACAGTATACGCTGCCCTGTCCCTTACTCCTCAAGCACCTTGCCGATCACGGGGTACTTCTGTTCGAGCTTGGTCTCCCAGTCCGAAAGCGTCTTGCGCTGCGCCTCTGTGATGTTGGCGATCGACGGGTTGTCGAGCGCCTCGTCCGTGAGCAGCATGTACGCGAGCGCGCGCGAGGCGTCGCGGCCAGCGAACTGGTGGTAGCCGCCCTTCGGGCCGTAGTGGTTGAGGCCGTCGAGCGTCACATCGTAGATCTTGCCGTTGACTGCCACGTAACAGGTCTTGCGCGGGTGATCAACGCCGTTGTACGGGCGCAGCTGCTCGCGCGTGAGGTCACGGCGGCGCAGGATGCGGCCCACATTCGGGTACTGGTTGTATACCGAGAACTTAGTCACCCAGTCCTGGAGCGTCTCCTGCTCCATGAAGCCCAGATCGGACACGTCCTCGTTCTCCAAATCCTCCGTCTCGAACGACATCTTGGCCAATGAGCGCGACGCGTCACGGCCCGCAAACAAGTGGTAGCCCTCGCCGGGGCCGTAAAAATCGCGCTTGCTGCTCACGTCGTAGACCTCATCCAGCAGACCAATGTAGATCGGCTTGCCGTTCTCACCGTCAAACTCCTTGAGCTCTTCGAGTGTGAAGAAGCGGCGGCGGATCTCCTTCTTCTCGGCCTTGGCCTTGGCCTGGCGATCGCGCGCCGCTGCGAGCGCGCGTGCGTTCTGCGCGTCCACCGACGCATTCCAGAGACGCAACGCGAAGATCGCGATGACGGCCACGCCCGCGCCCAGGTACACGTTGCTACTGAGTCCCTCCATGCTGGTCTCGCTTCCTCTCGCTGCTTGTTGCTTCAGGGTCGTCGCCTCCGTCTGGACCGCCCGCTTGAGAACTGGGATTGATGATCCTTTCGTCAGTCCGACTTGAAAAGTGAGAGGCCACTAATGAGGAATACTGATGGGGGGATCTACTCATACCGATATTAGTACCGGTCGGATATCAAACGATCCTAGCGTTACTTACGGATTTGATTCGATGTTAGTTATGGATATGAAGTATCGGCAACTTCTGCCAAAGTTAACTCGCTGAAAATGCGGGGACCGAGCACGAGATGGCAAGATCGCCATGGGTGGAAGTGGATTGGCGCGCCACGCGCCGGCGTGCTCGGCCTGTTTACACCGCAAGAGGACGGCAAGGCGGTACCACAACGCGAGGAGGTGCAGAATGAGCCATCGCTCATGTCCAAGCGACCCCCAGAGGCGACAAAATCCGATTCGGAGGGCGACGAACTGCCGCTTCCCGTGCGCCTCGTGTTGCTCGTGATCGAGATCGCGATGGCGCTGGGCGCGGGCCTTCTCTCTGTGTGGTGCGCATCCATCACCCGTACGATATGCCGCCACGTCGTGGGCGTCTCCCTTGCCGAAGCGGCGTACTGCGCGGTCTTTTCGGCCGGCGTTCTCTCCTTCGCGACGCGGCTCTTCCACCAACACGACTGGAGTCACTTCCTCGAGCGGTACGTCGTCTCGCCTTCTGGCTACGCAAATACCCGAGTACTGAACCGTATCACTTGCAGACTCGGTATGTTCTGGTCGCCAGGGTCCGCTGTCATGGCCAGCGTCGTTCTCCACTGGGCGGGGATCGTTCTCCTCCGCCCCGAGATCGCTATCTCCTCCCACGTCCTCTCCACGCGGATCTCCACTATCCTGAATTCGCTTCGTCCTCTGCTGCTCGCGCCCGTGGAGGAAGAACTGTTCTTCCGAGGACTCGTGTTGCACCTCGCGCTGCATCGGCTCAAGGCGAACGCGTTCGCCAGCGGATGCGTCGCGAGCGCGGGCTTTGCGCTCGTGCATCTCGCCAACGCGCGACGACTCAGCCCACGCGACGGGACGCCACCCACGGATCTGCTGGTCCAAGCCGCGTGGGCGTTTGTCGTGGGGCTGTTTCTGGCGCTTCGCTACGCTCGCAAGGGCTCGCTGCTCGAGTGCGTCGCCCTCCACGCGGTCAACAACGTCTTCGCTGGCGTGGCCTCGCAGGCGTCTCCAGGCGACGCCCACGCGGGGCGAGTCTCCGTCGGTACGATGCGCCAGTGTGTCTGATGCATCGCAGAAGAAGGCTCACGATGCGTCTATTACTTGTTGCGTAGGAATCATCGCGGTCGCTGCCTACGCGCTCGCGAGTGCTTCCGAGTGGCGTCGTCGACTGGCCACTTAGAGTCCGTCGTACGCCGTGAGTCCGTTCTCGTTGAGGACGTCGTCGCGGCCACCGCCCTTGTCCGGGTCCAAGAGCCACGCGCCGAGATCGAAGAAGCTGTACGCCATGGCGTAGTGGCCAGCCGTGTGGCCGTGTTTCTGGGGCACAACGCAACAAGCCCGCGTCAGGAGGAGAAAAAAAAATACGCCAAGAGAAGCCGCCACCACGCCAGGCAGCAAACAAACACACGTACGTTCTGGTGGTTGGGGTTGGCGCCCTTGCCGACCAGGAACTGCACGACCTTGAGGTTGTTGTTCTGCGCCGCGAGCAGCAGCGGCGAGTTGCCGTTCTCGTCGCCCTTGTTGATGTGGAACGCGCTCTTCTCGAGCACGTCGTCGTACAGCGTGCCGACGCCCGGCGCGTTCGCCGTCGCGACCGTGAGCGGGTCAAACTTGCGGTCTGGAAGATGCGCGAGCGCCTCTCTGATTTGCTTGAGCTTGCCGTGGCGCACGAGCGTGCAGAAGTCGCCGAACGAGACGAGCATCTTCGAGCCGGCGGACGCCGCGGCGACCGAATGGCTGCTGTCCTCCGCTAGCGCCGGTGCTGCTGCTATGCCCACGACAGAAGAGCGAGCGGGTGATGGCGCGGCTGACGGCATGGACGTCATCGGAGACACGGCCATGCGCGACGGAGACGTGGACGACCCAGCGGCCGCCCCACTCGGCATCTCGTTGGGGTCGTGCGCACCATAAAGTCGTTTCATCTTGATCCGCTCGGACTCGCGCAGCTGCTCGACCGACGTGAGCACCTTCTTGCGGTGGAGACGGTGCTCCATGCCGAGCGTGTTTTTCAGGTCCTCGTCGTTGAGGTGCAGCAGCAGCGCGCCGTCGACCGCCGCGTCCTGGAACGCCCGCTTGTACTGGCCCAGCGCGAGCGTGTCCAGCCACCGGGCGACGTCCGCGACGCTCCATCCAGCGATCTGCAGGGGCTGCTGTCCAGGGAAGCTGCCGGGAGGCACCGCCGGCTGGAACCCAAACGGCGACACCGCTGCGGCTGCCGCGAAGCCCGGGGTACCGACGCTGCCGCTGCCGCTGGTCGACGAGCCGCTCGCCGTCACGTACTCGGGCCACTTCTTGTTTGACACGGCGGCCGCGCTGTCGAGCGTCATGTGGTGCGCGCCGATCTTGCGCATCGCCCGCACCATGTTCATGCTGCTGAAGTAGGTCATGGACATGGACATGAAGCCAAACTTCATCATGGTCTCGGTCGACTCCATGAGCGAGTTGGCCTCTTCGCGCTGCTGCACCGAGAACGCGCTCGCCGAATTGGCCGCCGCTGCCTGCACCGCGCTCCGCGACGGCGAGGAACCGCCTCCGTGGCCACCGACCGACGACGCGGAGCCCGTCCAGGGACTGCCCATCGGGCTCGCCGAGCCGTGGGCGGACGACGGGGCGATGTCGAGCAGCAACTGGCTGCGCGCGTGCTGCTTGTGCTTGATCTTGCCGAGCTCCTGCTGCTGCTCCTCGAGCAGCACGACGAGCTTGCGCTCGAGCCCCTTGAGCTCCTCCTCCTTGGCGAGCCGCTCCTTGTCGAGCAGCTGCAGTTTCTCCTCGAGCACGTTGAGCTTCTCCTTGCGCGTCGCGATCTGGCTCAACATCTGCGTGAACTCGCGGTCGAGCCGCATCTTCTGCTCGCGCAGCTGCCACTTGGCCTGCTCGTCCATTTGCTTGGCGAGGCCCTCAGTCTCAAGCTGCGACAACGCGTGCATCTCCATCTCGAGCACGCGGATGCCCTCCTCGAACTCGCAGATCTCGAGCACGACCGCCTCGGCGTCCTTCTCGACCTGCGTCTTGGTCGCCGCGAGCAGCGCCACCTCGCTCTGCAGCTTGGTGCCGAAGAGCTTGAACTCCATGAGCATCTGCTTGCCGAACGTGATGCCCTGGGTCTGCGTCTTGGAGAAGAGGAACTTGTCCTTCTCGCGCTGGAAGCGGCGGCGTCCCAGGTGGCCACGGAACACGCGCTGCACGGTGGTGGCGGCGTTGCGGCGCCGACGCATCCAGAACATGCGTCGCTTGGCGAGGAACTGGCGCGCGAGCCGCTGGACGGCGGTCGCGCTGCGCCGCACGCGCTCGCGGATCCGCGTGACGAGCCGCCGCGCGAGCCCGCCGCGCACGACGCGCTGCATCTCGCGGGCTGCGAGGTACTGCTGCATGCGCTGCCTGTAGTTGTCGCGCCCCATCTTGCCGCGCCACTGGCGCTGCACGAGCCGCACGGCCCAATCCTCGCGCTTCATGCCGTGGTACTTTGAGCGCGCGAGCTTGGCGCGCCAGAGCCGCTGCAGGTGGACGGCGCACCGCTCGCGCCGCAGGCGCCACGCCATCGTGCGCGCGAAGAAGGCGCGGAACGCGCGCTGGATCACGCGCACTTGCTGCTCCATGCGCTGCAGCCGCTTCTGATTGCGCTGCACGCGCCACGCCATGTACTCTCTGACCTCGGGCATCTCGTGGTTGTCCGGGTAGATCTTGGAGCCGTCGCCGATCTTGTAGATGACGTTGGAGCTCAGCCGCTCGAACGCCGGCGTCGTCGGATCCCACGACGTCATGTGGCCGTGGCCTTTCGCGGCGGCGTGCTTCTTCTTCGCCTTGGCCTGCGACTGGAGTGCCTCCTGCTGCTGCTGCGCGTGGGTCGCGTCGTGGCTGTGCGCCTGCGCCGCCGTCTCGGCCTGGAACGCGAGCCACTTAGACTTGTCCGGCGACGTGAGCTGGTTGTTCGCCGCGCCGGGCGAGTGGGAGGCCGCGGGCGACGGCACGACCTGGTTCACGGTCGTGAGCACGCGGTCGAGGAACGTGTCCTCGTAACTCGCCGCGGGCTTGGCGCGTCGTTTGTCGTCGTCTTCGTCTTCGTCTCGCGGGCGAGAGCTCACGTGCAGCTTGGAAGAAGCCTTGGCTGCAGCAGACGGAGGCTGCTTCTTTGGGGGCGAGCGAGCCGGCGCGAGCGCGACGCTGGCGGAGACCGCACTCTGGTGTGGAGCATCGTTGAGCTCGTGGAAGCCCGTGACGAACTGTTCAAGCAGCATGAGCATCTCGCTCTTGCACTCCTGCAGCACCTCGTGGCCGCTCGCGAGCCAGACGACGCTGCTGAGCTGCCTGCTGCCGTTATTGCGCGTCGCCGCAGCGCGCAGCACCTTGCCGATCGAGTCGACGAGCTGCACGCGCGTGGCGTCCACGAGCGCCTGCGTCTGCGCCGCCACGTTGACGAGCGCATCCTGCGACGCGCAGACACTCACGAAGGGCACGGTCAGCACGAGCGTGTCCTTGCGCAGATCGCGGTGGTGGAGCGCGCCCTGGCACAGCGCCTTGCGGCCGTCGAGCGAGATCGGGTTCATCACGGCCGTGTACAAATTGAGCGCGAGCGGCGTGGTCACGCGCGCGAGGTACGCGACCGAGAAGAGGAACCGCGTGTGGAAGTACACGGGCAGGTCGGGCCGCGACTCGGGCGTGCAGGAAAAGACCTTGAGGCAGTCGTGGAGGAACTGCGCGAGTTGCGCGTCGACGAAGCTGAACGAGTTGACGAGCAGCAGCGCGCGCGTGTTGCGGTCAACGGGCGGCGACTGCGCGGCGAAGAGCGTCGCGATGTTGCCGCCGTTGCCCAGGCCGAGCAGGTAGTACGGCGCGTCGCGCAGGAAGCCCTTGCCCTGCGGACCGACGAAGTGCAGCAGCGCCTCGAAGCACTGCACGTGGAAGGCGTTGTTGAGCAGCGTGCCGGTGCGCCAGGTCGTGTAGGCCTGGCCCGGGTAGTTCCACACGAGGATCTGGACGGCGCCCAGGTACCGCGCCACGATCGGGTTGAGCAGGATCTGGAGCCGCTCCCACGTATCGAAGAGGTCGTGGATGACCACGAGGTTGAAGAACGTGTTGCGCTCGTGGGACTGCGCGTCGCGGGCCGTCCGGTCGCCGAGCACGCAGAACGGGAAGGACGTCTCCGAGTCCATTTGGAACGTGCCGTGCGTGTAGTCGCGCACGTCCGTCTCGAGCAAACCGGGGAACGGCAGCGTCGTCGCGGCCTCGAGGCGGCGCCGCCGCTTCCGGCGCCGGTCGGCCTGCTCGAGCTTGGCCTTGGCGAGCGCGTCCGTCGCGGCCGAGACGGCAGACGATGACGAACCGCCCGGTGGAGGTGGAGGTGCCGGAGAGGCGAGAGCCTTGGTCAGCGCGGCCTGCACGGTCTGCACGAGCGACTCGCAGTTGATGGGCTTGCCGACGCAGCCGTCCATGCCCGTCTCTTTGTAGAGCTGGAGATCCGCCGCCGAGGTCTTGGCGCTCAGGCAGATGATGGGCGTGCGCCTCCGCAGCGGCGTGGACGAGAGGCTACGCTGCACTTCATGCTGCCGTACGAGCTTGGTGAACTCGAGCCCGCCCATTGTGGAGGCAGTGACCCGGTCAGTCGTGGCCAAGTCTCGCTCGACGAGGATGAGGTCGTACCCGGTCTCCTTCACGGCACGGACCGCCTCGCTGGGGTCCGTGAGACTCTCGATGTCGAGCTTGAACGGCATGGCTGCCGCCGTTGCTCGCGACGTCAGCGTGTCGTGGATGGACTGCGCGGCCGCGAGATCCGAGTCAAGAAGCAGCACGCTCGCCTGCGGCTTGTCCGCCGTCCGCGCGCCGCGGCTCGCAGGCGTTTTCCTGCAGGACGACTGGGTCTCTGCAGCGGCCTTCCCCGGCTTGTCGCCCACTGCATCCGCCGCGTGGAAGAGCCGTCCTTCGTGGAGGACGCGCTCTTCGATCTGCTTGCTCTCGCCGCGCAGGTACTTGTCCATGGAGACGACGCTCTCCTTGGCCTTGGTCGGCGCGGCGTCCTTGCTGTGGGTCGTCAGCTGTGCGTGGAACGCCGGCAGCGTCGAGTCACTCTTGGACGGTTGTGGCGTCTTGTCCTGCGGGCCATTCCCCTTGGGCGACAGGATCACGGGAAGAACGGACGCCGTGGGCACAGTGGGCAGTGGCAGTGTCGGAGCGGAAGCCGACGGCGACAGCGCGGCGTTCGTGGCATGCTTCGTCACCCCCTCCTTCCGCAGGTACAGCTTCTCCTTGCGCGAGACTTTGTCGTCGACCATGCCGTCCCACTTGGTCTTGACCGACGCGCGCTTCGTCGCGGACTGCTTGTCCACGGATTCCTGGAAGCCCTGCCGCCCGACCGCGAGCTCGCGCGCCCGGTCCAGCAGCGTGTAGATCGCATGGCAGTGGCGGCACACGCGCACCTGGCGGTAGAGGTTCGCGACGCCGTCCATCTCGCCGTAGATCCGCGAGCGGTACCCCTCGCGGATGGCGTGCGAGAGCGTCGGATCCATGAGGCTCGACCGCTTGCGCGGCTTGGCCGCGGTCGCATCAGTGGCGGCTTTCTCGGACGACGGTGGCCCCCCGGCGCCGCTGTCGCTATCGTTAGCCGCTCGCAGCGCCGCCGTCAGGTGCTGCTTGTTCTGCTTGGCGAGCGCGATGGACTTGTACGCGATGATGCGTAAATCCCGGTCCTCTGGGGGGCCACTCGCGTCCACAGCGGTGGAACCAATGCCGCTGGGCGATCGAACGCTCTTAATGGATCGGCCGTTGGCGTGCGGCTCGTCAAAGCGCGCGACTTGGACGGACTTGAGAAGCTCCTGGAGA
Organism: Pythium pyrilobum; assembly: GCA_023335905.1. Lineage (NCBI taxonomy): Eukaryota > Oomycota > Peronosporomycetes > Pythiales > Pythiaceae > Pythium > Pythium pyrilobum. The sequence goes on along the minus strand of JAADVV010000104.1, from coordinate 7,007 downwards.
CTGTGGTCGCCAATGATCTGCCGCTCGTCGCTGGAAAACAAAAGCCGCAGCGCCGTCGAGGCCTCGACGCCCTTCGGCGAGTCAAAGCGCGCGATGTACGGCTTCCTTGGGCTCGCGACCGAGCGCTTCGTGCCCGCCGTGAGCGGCTGCTGGATGATGAAGTCGCAGAAGTCGCCGCAGCACTTGAACGGCGTGGGGAACGACCCAACGCTGCTGCTGCTGGTGCCGCCGCTGCCTCCGCTGCTGGAGGAAGAGGACGACAAGCCGAGTTGGCTGCTGCGTCGTCGCTGCGACCCATTGCTGCGCTTGCGAGGTCGGCCGTGGGCCGGGCTCGGGATGATCAGGCTCGCCGGCGGCGTCACCGTGTGGCCCGTGCTGAATTGGGACGCCGCAGACCCAGGCGGTTGCGTCGCCGGGTGGGTCGGGATCTCGAGGTCGAGCGGCTCGCTGGGCTCGACGTCGCTTGTGTCGCTGCCATGCTCGTCGCCCTCGGAGATGTTCCTCTGTCTATCGAAGCGCATCTCTCCACGCTGGCAAGAGGAGCCCCTCGTGAGTTGCTTTGCATCAATGGTAGAGAGAGACAGAGAGTTCGAACAATGGGCGAAATGACTTGGGCGCTTGCGGCCAAAAATAGGTTTCGCGCACGCGGCGGTGGGCAGGTCGGCCATCAACGCGTTGCTGGTGTACTGCGAGCTGGCGACAGCGTTCGACATCGTCAGCTGCTTCAGGACACGCATGCTATTGCCCGTGCCCGGCTCCACGTCCAGCACGGTGTGATACCGGTCCGAGTACGTCTGGCGGAGCACGCCGTTCTCGTAGAGCAGATCCTTGGGACGCGACCTTGCCGTCAAACAGGATGGAGTTCCCTGATACTCAGATGTCGTCGGACCAACGGAGCAACCTCAATAGTCGGCATCGGCTATTCCTCGAGACAGTTCGCGGACCGAAGAGAAGGAGCCAAATCAAACTGCTCGCCATTATGCAATCATTACAGTACCTTCCTGCTCAGAGCAAACTGGTGAAGGGTGCTACAAAATGCAACGCTAACCCGGACGCCAGTGACAATTGCGCCAGCATCTCGGGCATGGCTGTTGACATGAAAGGAGGATCACCACAGTTCAACCTGTACAAGTTTACAACTTCTTGAACCCGCCAATGTTCACGAGCTCGGGAGTCATCAGTCCTGCGGCGACGAAAGCTGCGAACCACGCGAATGGGCCAATGAAAGGGATTTCCAAGAAAAAGCCGATCATCATTGAGAACCCAAGCCGTGCGGCCTCGCTTCGGTCAGTGTGCCACTCGTAAGACTGCGGGTCGACCTGTGCATCGTTTGGCGCGATCCACTTGAGCCGAGCAATTACAGGGTCGTACAGCTCTCGCGTGAGCTCACGAGAGTTGATCCAGACGCCGACGACCCGCACAGCGAGGGGCCGTGTCCACGGGAAGCAGAATGCTACCAAAATCGGCACCCAGAAGAATTTCTCCATGCGACGAGTCCTATCAGATAAGCTAGTGAGTCCACACGCTCATCAGGGATTAAGCAGCCCGCATGATATAGTACGTACTTGTATCCGAAGCGGAAGATCGGGATCACCACGCCCAACAGAGGCGAAATGATCACGACGAGCAGCCCGAAAGCCCCCTGGCGCATGCCGACGAGGATGGCGTGGCGGAAGTACTCCATATCCCAATAGATCGCTTTCCGCTACGGAATCCAAACGGCCAGTCGTCCAAACGTCAGCCAGTCTCTCTCTGCAGCAACGAGAACACCGTTCCAGGATTTCGCTCTTACCGTTTGAATCTGACGCGAGAGATCTTCGTCGCGCGCGCCCAGTCCCGCAAAGAACGCGTCCTCAAAGAGCTGCACATTGAAGTACCGCGATCCCGTGACCACGACGAACGGGATCGTCGAGTTCATGGCGTGGCGGAATGCGCGGATGCTCACGTCGATGTAATGCTGCGGCAAGAACAGCGACAAGATCCACTCGAACGGCAGGATCATGGCGTGGATGACGATCACGAGCACGGCCGACCAGATGAAGAGCTGCTTGGCACTCCTACGAGCCGAGAAAAGCGCGTGGCTCCGGTGAGAAACGAACGAGAGAGGAAGGAAATACATGGGGGAAACGTACCGCCAGAAGACCTGCCGCAAACTCGGATCGGCGAGCGCGCGGATACTTCCGGCGACTGAGCGACACACCAATCGATAGCGGAGACGCGTGAGCACGCCGCGCCACCCAGTAAATAGCGCATACCCCCACGTACCTGCCGCAGTCGCGCCCTGCATGAAGCTGTTTCCCCATACTGTGAGCGACATGGTGGTTGGCCATCAACAAGGAAACTTCAACTCTGAGACACAAAGATAGTAATAGTACCCCATACTACGCAGGGGGTACTATTAACCGGGAAACGTGAAGCGATGCTGGACGAGTGCATGACATCATCGCGACTTCCCGGGCAAGCGATTCGACGAGAGAGCGACTGTATCGCGGGAGAGAAAGGCGGTCGACACCGCCACGGCGGGTACCGTACACCGCCGCGTGTGCCTGCGAACGGCGACGTCATGGACATGCGTAGTGACAGAGAACTACCGGTATTTTTCAAACTACTGAATATAGATCCATTTCGATTTCCATAGATACCACACACACACACACCATCTCAACGCCTTGCTCGCGTTCTTTCTCTCTCTCTCTCTCTCTCTCTCTCTGCGCTTACACCGAGTCGCCGGTTGCCTCCTTGCGCGACGCGACGGCGTTGCGGCGGAACACAAAGCCGTAGCCGCTGAGCGCGAGGCCCAGCACGATCGCGATGATCATCACCGGCAGCAGCGACGCGAGCAGGTGCTTGATGGTCTTGAACGACGAGATGTCGCTGCTCTTGATGGACGACGACTCTCCGCCGATGTACGCCGGCATAATGAGCTCGGCCTTGAGCTTGGGCCACACGAGTTCGGTCATGGGCGCGCCGCTCGTGTACTGCGAGCCGGCGATGGCGTACGACGCCTGCAGGCGCTTGAGCGCGCGCATGGTCTTGCCCGTGCCCGGCTCCACGTCCAGCACGGTGTGGTACCGGTCGTAGTACGTTGGCTTGAGCACGCCGTTCTCGTAGAGCACGTCGTCGGACGCAACGTTGCCGTCAAACATCGTGATCTCGACGGCGTCCGTGAGCGAGCTGTTGCCGTAGAGGAAGACCGGGTACGACACGTACGCGAGGAAGCCCGTGTTGAACGCCATCGACTGGACGCCGTCCACGGGGTACCCGGCGCCGAGCCCGTCGTTGAACTCGGTCAGCGTGAGCACGTCGTCCGGCGGGATGAAGCGGCTCATCTTGATGCCGCTGATGTCGTCCACGACCTCGCCCGTGTTGAACAGCGTGAGGTTCTGCTTGGCCTGGATCAGGTACATCTGCAAGGACCCGAGATCGACCTTGCCCGGGAAGCCCGTGATCGACGCGCCGCCGGGCTTGAGGCTCGTGCCGTCCTGGCCAAAGACCTTGGCGCACGTCATGTTGGCCGTCTTGGCCGCGCAGTTGCCGTACACGAGGAACGCATTCATCTCCGCGAGCGTCGGGTTGCGCCGCGAGTCGAGCTTGGCCCAGATCGGCGTCTCGGTGAAGCCGTTGTACTGCAGGTACTCGCCGATCGTGCTCTTGTCGTCGCAGCCCGTCTTCTGGATGTACGTCTGCAGTGACTCGCTCGGCGGCGGCGCCGCGCTGTAGTCGAGCCCCGAGTCCTCGGCGGCGCCCGGCAGCGGCGCGGCGCAGAGCCCAACGCTCGAGCACAGCGAGCCGCACGTGCTACCCACGAACTGGGCGGCCTCGGTCGCGCCGTACGCGTCGGCGTACGTCTTCTCGATGATGCCGCACGTGACGTTGTTGACCTGGAGCACGCTCTTGCCAGACGCGCACTTGTTGCACTCGGCCCAGATCTTGTTGCAGGCCTCGCCCGTGCAGTTGGCGCACTGCGTCTCGTAGCCGTCCGCCACGTTGCACTTGCTCACGTAGTTGGAGCCGAGTGCGAGCCCGGCGAGCAGGCTCGGGTACCCGAGCGCCCACTGCGAGATCGGGCGCCGCACGAAGAGCCCGTTGTACTCGAAACCCGTGAGATCCAGCGACGCGATCGAGTCGGCACTGACACTGAGGAATGGCAGCACGCTCGTGCGGATGTTCTTCCAGGCCTTGGGCTCGTTCGAGTTGAGTCCGTTGACCCAGCGCATGATGCGCGAGCCGTTCGCCGCGACGATCGCCGCGATCTCGGCGGACGTCTTGCTGGGCCCCCAGAGCGTGCCTTCGAGCAGCGACGTCACGAAGCCCACTTCGCCGCCGGCCTGCGAGATCACGTTGAGGTACCCGACGTCCATGCTGATCACCTCGTCCGTGTCCTGGCACGTCGCGCAGCTCTTTTCGGACACGTACGTGTGGTACGTGTACGTCTTGTACGAGACCGTGTTGTGATCGTCTGAGAGCGCGACGTCCACGCGGATCTCGCGGCGCCGGTACACGTACGGCCCGACCTCCTGCACCTTGAGCTTGGCGCCGTTCTCGAGGTAGTCCATCGCGTTGGTCACGTTGAACATGGAGAGCGAGTAGTAGTACGGCGTGCAGTCCGAGCAGTCGCCGTACCGGTCCGTGAACGCCTCCTTGAGCACGTGCTTGGTCGAGCACGTGACGACGCCGTCGTTGATCGCCGACGTGATGACGCTGGGCAGTGCCGAGCCGTACACGATGCCGACCACTACGAGCAGCAGGCCGCACGCGAGCATGGCCGTGCCCTTGGCCACGGGCGCGCAGCAGCCGCGCGCCTTCTGTGGGCCGCCCGCGGCGCGGGCCTTGTGTGTTGGCGTGCCCACGCTCTTCTCGTACGCCTCGTTCGCCGAGCCCGGCGTCGCGATGGGCTTGTCCGCCATGGCTGGGATGCGTCTCTCTCTCTCTCTCTCTCTCTCTCTCTCTCGAGTCCTCGGGGGCAGCGGGTGAAACGCGAAGTGAAGCAGCCGGGAGACTCGGAGGTGGTGAGACCCGACGCAAGCAAGCGAGCAGCGAGGCGAAAGACCCCGTGAAGAGAAGGCGGTCGGCCTGCGGATCTCTGTGCTACTACTTACTGCACAGTGCATGCTGTGGAGTCCCATCCCAGCGTGGGGGCTGAGCTTGTCGCAAGAGACGAGCCGCTGAGCATGTTCCGGTGATGGGTCGCGAGTCAGAAGAGGGTTAGTGGACTTGAAGTTGACCGTGGTACAGTAGAGTTTGCAGTTCTGTACGAGCCTTGGGAGATATTATACATGCCCACAGTCTAGCTGATACGTTCGACTCACTAGGCTATTTTACCTCCGCCATATGATATTTGGCTTTATTCGGTTGATGTTGGGATGGGCTTGCGGGCAATACTATTTGAGTGTAATCGCCATAATCTGCATGAATAGTCTCGGGGCCGAGTCGCCCTGACTAATACAGGGCAGTGGCTGCAGGGCCCAGCTTCGGCACATCCCCACAGCCGCCAGCAAGAATAAAGAACTCGCAGGATGATCGCCTCCGTTTCCAAGGACTCAACACGAAGCGACAGCTTCTCCCCCCTGGTACATTCTCTCCCCAAGTGGGGACCTCCCGTGTTCGCGTGGATTCCACGGTGGAAGTGCCGAACAAGTTTTGTTCGGATCTTCGCTTCTTCTACATGTCGGTGGCGCTTTCTATGTATACATACACGCCAAAGTAGTGTAACTTACATGTATTCGGATACTTCGTAGTACTTCGAAGTATTAATAGGAAATAGGTATCTCCAATCCGAGCGATAACAGTGTTGTACCAAATGTGACACTCAAGGCCACCTCGGGCCGACCACGAGAATTCCGATCCGCGGACTCGCTCGTGGCTCGTGGCGTGTCAGGACTCGCGACAGTGAAGACCTCCGCGTGGGGCCGAGTGTATACTGTGAAGAGAATGGGCCGAAATGGAGGCCTCCTCGATTCCACGCTGTGCATTCCAACGTCGCGTTCTCGCTCAGCTGATTACGGTACAGTGCGCACTGCGCTTTCTTCTGATCATGGGAGAACATCGGGCTTCGAAGTACTTACTATATGAGTCTGCTGCCATGACGACATGGGTATATTACCTCGTATTTGTGACGTAGGCTCCCACACCCATCTCAAAAGACTACCTGTATGAAACTATATTTGGTTTCACGATACTCATGTGGATGTTGACTTGATAATCATGATCTGGACGTCCAGTCGGTCCTGATGGGAGAAAAGCAAATTGTTCCACTGTACCGTCTTCTGTGACTGGAACAATTCCGTTTTGACCACCATTCCGACAGTTGCACGGCAACACGTGCACACCGCCAACTTTGGACGTGGCAGACGGTGGCTCTACCCATTTACGGCAAATAGTATGATTACACAGGTGTATTTCCACCAATCCATATCACAAACGGAAAGTTTCCCTCCTTACCAACGTTTCCCCCAAACGCTGAAGGAAGAACGCCAAACACAGACGATGGACCATCGCAGACGTACATGGAGGGGGCGGTCAAGTCGAACTGACTGACTGCGCCGTTTAGAGAAGCCGGCGGGGGATTCCCAGCCCAGCATTCCCGACTTCCAGCCACCGCAACGCGCACGCTGCAGGTGTCAGCGCCGGCGCCGCCCGGCTCCCCCATCAAACTCACTTCGTTCGACAAAAGGAGAAAAGTTGTTGGCGCCAACAACTCGTGTGGATCCCTCTCTTTCTCCTCTCCTCCGCGCCGTCTGACACGCTTTTCTCCGGTTGTGAATTTCGACCAGCCGGTGATACAAACAGCCGTGTACCCTTTGCTGTTACCAACCGCCACTGCGTCATTCCAGGCCGCCGAGAACCCAAGCACACACGCTGCGGGAATCCATCCATCCCGGCTGGCCGACGCGGAAGAGAGAGTCTCCGCGTGACGCTCGCCCTCTCTCGCATACTCCGTGGACGAGACGCCGCGACGGCCCTCGCCAATAGATAGACACACCGGCGACCCCGCGTCTCCCGCGTCT
>JAADVV010000103.1:0-27725 GCA_023335905.1 Pythium pyrilobum | reverse complement strand
CCCCCCCCCTGTCTCGCTCGCTACGCGCGTAGGCGTAGACAGATAGACCAACGGGACGGGCGGACGCAGTCGCCATGAGCTGGTTCAAGAGCAAGATCAAGATGGTCGCGGCGCGCGCGTCCGACGCGCTGGCGCAGGCCGCCGACATCGTCGCGCCGACGCTCTACGAGTCGCGCGTCGACGAGTTCCACCACCGCTGGACGATCGTCTCGCGCTTTCTCGAGTCCGTCATGACGCGCGAGCTCGACCCGCAGGAGCAGCGCCGCCTGCTGCTCGACTCGCACACGCGCGACTCGCTCCAGAAGCTCGTGCTGCTCATCTACGCTGAGGAGAACGCCTCGGACCGCGCCGAGCTCACGCGCAGCTACGCCGCGCACGACCCGCTCGACGCGACCCAGCAGCGGCAGCCCGACGGCGACCAGGCGCCGCGCGCCTGCCTCGAGTACCTGCTCGAGCGGCAGCTCATCCCGCACCTGTGCGACGTCGGCCGCCGCGACCAGCCGTGCGGCATCATGGCGCTCGCGATGCAGTTTGTCGGCGCGCTGCTCAGCCGCGTCAACCACCCGATTCTGCCCACGCGCGAGGTGCATGTGTCGGTGGTCGCGCTGCTGCAGGCCGCGACCAAGAAGGAGGTCGACGACCCGGTCGTGCGCAAGTGTCTCATCACGCTGCTCAACATCTTGTGGAAGAAGCTGCGGTGCGACCCCGTGCAGACCGAGTTCTTCTTCCTTCACGCGGACCGCAGCGCCAGTAGCAACGGCGCCCACATCTCGGACCTCGTGCTCTTCACGGGGCTGCTGCCGCACATGTACGCGACCCAGAAGACGGGCGAGAAGTGCCGCGAGGCGCTAGTCATCGCTGCGAGCATGCACGAGCCGGCACTCTGCCGTTTCATCCTCAAGCTCACGCCCTTCTGCCACTACGCCGTCAACGGCATCATCTCGGCCTTTGATGCGCTGCCCAGGACGCTGCCCGACAAGCTGCGCCGCAACAGCGCGAGCAGCACGAGTGTGGCGCCCGCCGTCGGCGGCCCGAGCCTCGATGCGCAGCTCCAGGCGCTCGCGACGCGACTGCGGTTCTGCTGCACGCTCGCGATGGTCGGCCAGTACGAGCTGACTGCGGCCGAGACGGGCAAGCTCGGCATGGAGTCGCAGGCGTCCATCAGCCGCGAGATCCTCGCGCTGTTCCGCACGCGCTTCCTCGAAGGTCCGCTGTTCGACGGGCTCATGCACACATCCGAGGCCACGGCGCGCACGGCGACGCTCTACGCGCGCATCATCTTGGAGGAGCTCGCGTCCTGCGGGCGCGACACGACCGCGAACCCGCTGCTCTCGGTGTTTGTGCAGTTCCTCGTGCAGCCGACGGCGACTGCGAAGAAGACGGCGCCACCGCCTCTCCACGACAACAACGGGAGTACAACGGTGGACCCAGCCGAGCCGCAGGAGATGGAGGCCGAGACGGAGACGGCCGTGGCCACGACCGAGCGGCGGCTGCCCATGGAGCTCATCCACCGCATGGACTCGCTCTCGAGCTCGCTGAGCATCGCGACCATGGACCTGTTCACGAGTCTGCTGGAGCTCCAGAACGACTTTGTGGACTGCACGCTGCTGGGCAGCACCGCGTCGGACCGCAGTGCAGCGCCGCCGCCGCGCAAGGGATCGGTCGGCGCGGTGATGAGCCCGCACATGCAAACGGACAACGCGATCTGGCTTGCGTCGCGGTTCCCCGAGTCGGCGGTCGCCGCGAACGCCCACATCTGGAAGATTCAGGCTTTTGACAGCATGGCCAGCAACGTGGAGATCCCTGTGAGCTCGCCCAGCGACTCGGACACGTCCGAGGACCAGATCGTGTCGCTGCTGTCGTACATCGCCGACGCCGAGTACGTCACGTGCCAGCGCGCGCCGGCGGTGCTGGGCGACTTTTGGGACAGCGACGACGAGGACGAGCTGGGCGGCGCCGCCCGCAACGGCGGCGAGTCGGCAGCGGCATCAAGCGACAAGAGCGAAGCTGCACAGAGAGGCGGCACGCCCGAAGACACGCCGACACGGCGGGCCCGGCGCGACTCGGACAATGGCACGGCGTCGAGCCTGTCGTCCCGCACGGCGGCCACGCGCAATGCCATGAAGCCGCTGCGCGAAGTCGCGCTCACGATCTCGCTGCCGTCGTATTCGCCCGTGGCGACGACCGACAGCGCCAATGTGCTGCCGGGAAATGCCGCGAGCGAAGCGGCGTCGCCTCATGCAGCAGGCGTGTTCTTCCGCCTCGTGCTGAACCGGCTCGAGCGCGTGCTGGAGAACTCGTTCTACGAGAACCTGGCGCTGTCAGGCCTGATCTCGGTGCTGGCGCAGAAGAACCAGTGCGCGTCGGTGGTGTTTGACCTCTCGGAGTCGCTCGGCAGCGGCGAGAGCATGCGCGCCGTGCTCGAAGAGGTCCACGCCGACGCGATCCGGCGCACGTCGCGACTCGCGAACGGCCACGCGCGGCTCGCGGAGATCCGGCGCAAGCTCGTCGAGGAGAACAACGAGGCCTCGCTGAACGACCACGAGCCGGAGACGCGGCTGCTCTGCGGCTTCGTCGTCGTGGAGGAGATCCTCAAGGAGCTGTGCTCGATCCTGTTCGCCAAGGACCGCGTCAAGAGCCTGCCGGTCAAGCCGGAGGGCTACTACCTCGAGCCCAAGCGGCTCTCGGTGTCGCCAAGCCTCGCGCGTGAGCCGTCCATGGAGAGTCTGCATCCAAACGGCACCTACAACAATGCGTCGCTCAGCATCGGCCAGGAGTTTGAGCAGCTCATGGCCGACGCTGAGTCAACCATGGGCGGCATCCTGGCGCTGTCGTCGTCGAGTGACGAGATGCCTGTCACCACCACGTCCACGTTTGCATGAGAAGAGGAACAGCGCCGCTCGACCTCTCCATCCCAGAGATACCGGTAGAGGGGAGGAGAGGAGAGACCTCCTCCTCCTCCTCCTCCGCCCTCCTCCTCCCTCCTCCCTCCACTGCCACCGCCATAGATGGAACGGCGGCGCGTGAGAACACAACCCGCACGGGAGCCGTCCGCCTAAATTATGAACAAAATAGAACTCGTGCGTGTCGGCCCCCACCATTGTGATTTATTTGCTCACGACACTCGACATGGGTACATTCTGGTGGTGTTTTTACGGACCCTGTTTCTATTCGTAATTACGCCTCTTCCCCCCCCTGCTGCTGTCCCGTCTATTGTTGGTCTGCGTAAAAACTACTACTGCAGTCAGCAGTATCATAGGAAGAGCTCGTCGCGATCTTGCGGCGGCGCCCAATGGCAGTGGCCGCAGCCGAATCGTCACGGTCGGTACCATCTCCCACGCCCTCGCAACTGCCTGGGACTGCGGCGGCTATCCGCGGCGGCCGCCGGATGCTGCAGCCTGCGCAGTCTGGACAACTCAGACCCGCCACCAATCCACAGAAGCTCGCTGTCGCCGCCCGCCGCTCGCGATCTCGCGCCGCCAGCCAGCTCGCCACACTCCTTCCTCCTCCCTCCACCACCGGCATGCCGCGCTCGGCGTCGATCGACGGCGAGTCGCTGCCGCTGCTCGCGCGCACGTTCAGCACCGCGAGCAGCGCGGCCGTCACGCCCTCCACGAGCGGCTACCTCACACCGTCCTTCAAGGCGCTCGCCGAGACGCCCTATGGCAGCAGCGAGCAGCTCAAGATCCACGTGCGGCGCGCGCCCCACAAGAGCGGCGGCGCGGCGTCGCCCTATGCACCGCCGGCGCTCACGCCGCGCTCGCCCTTTGAGGAGGGCTTCCCCATGATGTTCTCGTCGCCCATCCCGTCGCCGCGGCCGCACCGCCTCTCGTTCAGCTACGAGCGCCAGGACGGCCACCGGCAGCTCCACGTCTTTCTCACGCTGCTCATGTCGGTCGTCGGCGCCGGCATGCTCTCGGTGCCGTACACGTTTTTGCTCGTACCCACGTGGCAGGCCGTCGCGGGCATCGCGCTCGTGGGCGTCTCCATGGCCGTCACGTCCACGGCGCTGCTCTACGCGCACGTGCAGCTCGCCGACGAGGAGGAGCGTGTGCTCCACATCGGCGCCGGCAAGCGCTTCAGCTCGTTCCAGTCGATCGCGATCGTCGCCGGCGGCGAGGTCTTTGGCTACGTCGTGTCGGTCGTCACGGCCGTTGGCATCTACGGCGGCTGCGTCGGCTGCATCCGCATCGTGCGCGATATCGCACCCTTCATGGTCTCGCTGCTCGCCGCGCTCGCGGGCCACAGCGACGCGAGTGCGCTGGCCATCGGCGACGCGCGCACCACGCAGTACGCGCTCTACCTGCTCTGGGGATGCTTCCTCTGCGTGGTCTTCCCGCTCTGCATCCTCAAGAACCTCTCGGCGCTGCGCCTCTCGAGCTACCTCGGCTTTGCCTTCTCGCTCTACCTCGTCGCCGCTATCGTTTACCGGTCCTTCCACGCGCTCGACAGTGCTGCGTCTGCGTCTGCATCTGCGTCTGCGTCTCCGGCTCCGTCCGCGCGGCTGCCCCCCGCGGGCGCCATCTTCTCGCGGGTCTCGCAGTCGCTCTCGATCTACAACTACGCGTTCATGATGCAGCTCAACCTGATCCCGCTCTTCATCCAGCTGCGCGGCAGCTTCGCCGAGCCGCTGCACACGTCGGCGCGCAAGATGACGCGCTCGATCGCGGGCGTGAGCCTCTTCTGCGTCGCGCTCTACGTGGCCTTTGGCGTCTGCGCCAAGCAGCTCTACGGCGCCGCGCTGCGCGGCAACGTGCTGCTCAATCTCGAGAGCGACCCGGTCATGGCCGTGCCGCTCGTCGCCGTGTTCCTCACGGTCGTGCTCTCGTTCCCGCTGCTCTTCCACCCGCTGCGCGGCGTCATCGAGGAGCTCGTGTTCTCGACGCCGCTCGAGCGCATCGCGCTGTCGACGCGCGTGGCCACCACGGCGCTGCTGCTGCTCTCGCAGCTCGCGCTCGCCGTCTGGGTGCCCGGTGTCGAGGTCGTCTTCGCGCTCACGGGCGCGAGCAGCTGCCTGCTCATCTGCTTCGTCTTCCCCGTCGTGCTCTTCATGCGGCTCTACCCGTGGCGCCACAAGCTGCGCCGCCGCGCGCTCGTGCTCGCCGCGCTCTGGCTCATCGTCGCGTTCTTCTCCGTCGTCGGCGCCGACGCGACCGGGTTCCTGCTCAGCGGCCACTAGCCCTGCGCCCTTTTTGCATGATCTGCACGTTCCAGCATCCACCCACCATAACTTAAACGGGAAAAAAAAGCCGCCATTCTTTCACACTCGTACGATCCCACCCAAGCGACATCCTGCCTAGGACTACTACGGTAGTAGTATCACTCGCCGAAACCGACCTCCTTCGTGGTCTCGAACGAGTCGCCAAACGCGGCGTCGCTACCGTCACGGTCACCGTCGCCGTAGCGCAGGTTCCACTCCACCTCGTCCTTCATGAGCGACGACGAGGCCACGGCGGCGCCGCCAACAACGTACTCGCCGTCCGCGAACGACGGCTCCTGCTTGACCGCGCGCTCGACGTGGACGGGCGGGATGCCGCCGCTGCGGTGGCGCTCAAAGAGCTCGCCCTGATCCAGCGTCTTGCCGCCCGTGGCGGAGGACTCGTCGTCGGCGTCGCCGCCGCGCGGCGCGTCGTCGCCCGCCGTGGCCGGCGGCAGTTGGTAGAGCGCGTACAGCACGAGCAGCGCGAGCGCCTCGACAAACACAAAGTTGAGAATCACGAGCAGCGCCGTGGGCACCGACCAGTGGTACATCAGGTACCGCACGCCCGAGAGCTGCGCGATGATCGTGAGCTTGGCGTCGTAGATCTGCAACGCCGGGTGGTTGAGCCGCAGGTCCACGTTGGTCAGCGGGTGCGTCTTGCTCTCCTGGAAGCCGTTCACCACGGGCACGACGAGCGTCTGCGCCGGCTCGGCGAGCCGCAGCGCGTATGGCACGAGCCACGCCAACGCACGCGTCCACTGCACGAGCGCGTGCGCGTCCTTGACGATCGCCGCGCGCGCGCTGCTCGCGAGCACGCCGCCGTGCTGCGACGCGAGCGTCGTCTCCACCATGAACATGCCGATCTCCGTGTTCACGCGCGACTCGGGCATCGTGAGCTCAACGATCACGTCGTACCGGACGCCGGGCACGAGCACGCTCGGCGGCGTGGCCGGTAGCGCGACGAGCGGCGACGCCGTCCACTGGTGGTCGGCGTCCAGCAGGTTGAGCCGCGCGGTGGGCAGCGTGAGCGGGAGGTCGCTGTTGGGCCGCGTCGACAGCGCCGCGTGGGTGCCGTAGTCGAAGAAGATCTGCTGCTCGTGGAGCCGCGACGGGATCACGAGGTAGTAGAGCACGCTGTAGAGAATCGTGGCCGCGACGAAGAGCACAGCGACGCCCGCGAGCAGCTGCGCCACGCGCACTGCGGCCTGCGCGGCGACGCGCGCGTACTCGCGCAGCGACGCCAGCATCAGCGCGCGCTGCCGCTCGCGCTCGTCGGCGTCCTGCGCCTGCTGCGCCCACGCGGCCGCCGGCAACGGCAGCAGCGCGAGCGCCATTTGCCACAGCGCCGCCCACTGCATCTTGGTCGCGAGCGAAGATGGCGAATGACGAGCTCCTCGTCGAGAGAGGAACAGGAGAAGGGTACATTGTATACAGTGTCGTGGTGGACTAGTGTACCCTTGCAGTGGGTATACGCACTACAGTATGTATACTTCAACTGTCGGAACCTGTGAAAGTGCATACCTCGTATCTCAGTACCGGTATTCTGACTCAACCCACCGTAGTTTCGTCCCCGTGTATTGAGCTGCTTGCTCACTGTGAGAAGAATCTCGACGCCAATGCTGCCGCTGTTCAAGGGCGTCGTGCGCGGTCTGCGGCGCCTGACGGCACACCTCGCGCCGCCCGCGGACTGCCCGATATGCCTCGACCAGCTGCCCGTGATCGGGCTGCCGGAGGCCGCCGACGGCGCGCAGGAGACCCACGCGAAGCTGCTCTGCCGCCACAAGTTCTGCGCCGACTGCATCCGCCCGTACGTCGAGATGAAGATCAAGGCCCGCGAGGTCGACGATGGTGCGCAATGACGGTCCTGTGGTCTATCTATCTATCTATTATAGTGGTGGTCTAACGTGTCGCTCGCTCTGCTTGTGCCACGCATTGTGTAGACCAGCTCGTGTGCCCCGTGGTCGAATGCAAGAAGTCCATCCACGAGCGCGACCTCGCGCGCCTCGGCGGCGATGCGCTGCTGCTCGCCTACCGCACGACGCTCAAGCGCCTGCGCGTGCGTATACCTGATATCTGCCGATCGTTGCCTCTGCTCCGTATGTGGGTGCTGATGCGTGGCTTCTCCATTTCATAATTTCATCACAGGATGAGCGCAACCCGAACGCGCGGTGGTGTCCGCGGGCCGGCTGCGGCGAGCTCATCGTGTGCGAGGCGCCGGGCAACTTTACATGTCCGTCCTGCGGCGCCGTCGGCTGCTTCAAGTGCCGCGGCTCCGCGCACCGCTTTGGCTTTTTCTGCCGCGCGCGGCTCGCGCAGGACGCGTCGTACACCGCGTGGGAAAAGTCGGTTGGCGACCGCCGCACCGTGCGCTCGTGCCCGCAGTGCCAGATGCGCATCTGGAAGACCGAGGGCTGCAACCACATGACGTGCTCGAGCTGCCGCCACGAGTACTGCTGGGTCTGCGACAGCGCGTGGGACCGGTCCCACTATTCGTGCTACGAGGTCGCGTTCCTGGGCAACGCGGTCGTCACGCGGCTCGCGCACCACGCGGTCGGGTACGCGGTGATCATCGCGGTCGTGCTGGTCATCTCGTGCTACGGCTTCGCGACGTTTCTGGGCGTGTACACGGTCTTCTGCATGGCCGTATCCCAGTGGCGCGCGCGCCAGCGCGTCCTCCAGGGCGCGTGAGGTGATGTCCACGAAGCTGACTCTTCAATTCCTCATCTAAGAATAAATAGTTTCGTCCCCCGCCAAGTGGTCTGCTCAGCTGCTGCATTCACTCTCTGGCTCCACTCCGGCCTGATCTGTCGAAAGCGCCGAGGCTGCCTCCACCCACGAGCAGCTCATTCTGCGTTCGCCTGGGTCCCTACGAAAAACCTAAGAGCATGGGTGCGCTGGTGTCCCTCTTCCTCTTCTGCCGTGCCGCCGGTGCCGCCCACAGGAGGCTCCAGTGTCCGCCACCTCCACCCGCACCAGCGACAGCGTCTCCACCCACGCGGCCAGACTTCCAGTCGCACCCGGTCGTCCAGGACCTCCGCTTCCTCCTCCGCCTGCTCGCCAAGCCGTCTACACACCCGTCGCCGCCGCGGCCGCCGACATGCTCCATTTGTCTGGACCCCATATCGGTCTCGACGGTCCGCGGAGAGAAGGCGGCGCCACCGACCACTCTGGCGTGCGGCCACCAGTTCTGCGTGGGCTGCCTGCGTCCGTACGTGGAGATGAAGGTGCGCGGCCGCCAGGTCGACTACGGTGCGTTGTCTCGTTGGCTACTATTACCGTTGGCGGAGTCCACATCTCGTATCTCTAAACTGGGGGTATGGTGTGCCAAATCAGACCAACTAGTGTGCCCCGTCGTCGAGTGCAAGCGCGCCATCTACGAGCGCGAGCTGAACGGCATCGTCAGCCGCGACGTCATGGAAGACTACGCACACACGCTGCAGCGCCTCCGCGGGAGTCTGCCTCCGCCATCTTCATATACATTGTGTCGGCGAACTGAACTATCCATCCATCGCAGGACGAGCGCCACCCGAACGCGCGCTGATGTCCCCGCGCAGCCTGCGGCGCGCTGGTCGTGTGCGCGTCGCCGCGCAGCACCTTCACGTGTCCGTCCTGCTCGGCTGTCGGCTGCTTCTCGTGCCGCGGGCCCGCGCACCGGCTCAGCTTCCTGTGCCGCGCCAGGTCGACGCCACGAGAAGCCGCCGACGACGCGTACGTCGCGTGGGAAAAGTCCGTGGGCGCCGTGCGCGCGTGTCCGCAGTGCCACATGCGCATCTGGAAGACCGGCGGGTGCAACCACATGACGTGCACGTGCTGCCGTCTTGAGTTCTGCTGGGCGTGCGCCAGCACGTGGGACCGCTCGCATTACGCGTGCCGTGGCGCCGTCGCTGCGTCGCGCCAGCGAGTCGCTCCAGCGGCTCGCGCGCAACGCCGCGATCGTCGCGTTCCTCGTCGGCGTCGTCATCGCGCTGCTCGTGGTGGGCGTCGTCGAGAGATCCGTCGCCGCCGGCCGCCGGCGCAGGGGGCGCCCGATTCTTTTGCGGCACCGGAAATGACGCGAAAGCTTCGATCTTTTGCTTTATTTGTCGAAAAAATAGAACCCACGTCATATCGGTAATTTGGGAATGTGTGGGTGAAAAGTCAGGAATCCACTAAGTACGCACGCGCGAGACGCACTTGGCGCCGCTGCGAACCCCGATTGGAGAAGGACGCTCTCGCTGCGTGTGTATCGCTCTCTCCCTCCTTCCCCCCCCTGTCTGCGTTGCATCCCGCAGCCGTAGATCCCTTCGTTCTCTGTCGCTCACGCGGCGGTCGCGTCCCTGGGTCGTCATCTAGCCGCTGAGAAGCAGCGCGGTCGTTGTCGCTGCTCACCGCCATGGAGTACGTCGAGACGCGCGACTCGCTCGGCTTTGTGGGCGCGCACATCCTGCGGCGGTCGCGCAGGGGCAAGCGGCGGCAGCGCGCGACGCGTCATCTCTCAGCCGCGATGAAGCCCGACCCGGGCGCCGCGCCGACATCCGCGGACGGCGACGCCGACGCCGAGGCCGACGCGTTCGTGCTACACGGCTGGCTCACGCGGTACGACGTGCGGCTCGACCTGTACACGCTGTTCGTGCCCGGCAGCGGCGGCGGCGCGACGCAGCACACGCGCGACGAGGTGCTCAAGTTTGTCTCCAGTGGAGACTTCAAGTTCCGCACGGGCGCCGACCCGGCGTACCCGCCGCCCGTGGAGGACACGGGCAGTCGCTTTGTCGGCGTGCCCGTGCGCAAGACCGTGGGTGCAGCGAATGGGAAGACGAAGAGGCGCTCGCGGCAGGCGCTGGACGGCGGCGACGGTGGCGCTGAGCGAGACGAGAGCGAGGTCGAGGGCTTTGTCGAGGGCCGTGTGGTGAGCTTCCGCCCGTTTGCCGATCTGTACCGCGTCCAGTTTGACGACGGCAGCGTGAAGGAGGTGAGCGAGGGCGACGTCGTGGACGCGCTGCTGGCGTTCGTGAAGCGCACGCAGGACGCGGAGAAGAAGCAGCGAGAGAAACGCGAAGAGCAGAAGAACCAGACACAGCGCCCGCACCATGAGGAGCCCACGGCGGCAGCGGATACAAACGGGGAGACGGTCACGGCCACGGCCACACGCAAGCGTCGCCGCAGCGAAGACCTCGGTGGCGACGACGACGACGAGGAGACCGAGGACGAGGAGATGCCGACGATGGCGGAGGCGGACGGCGTGAAGCTAGAGGCTGCGCGCCACCAGCTCCACGCGACCAAAGCCGAGGCCGTGGCCAGCAGCGAGCAGCAACAAGACGCACACGACTCGTCAGTCACCGCACGAGAAGCCGGTGCGTCGACAGAGACCCAAAGACCCGAGCCGCCACCGCCGTCGACCGAGCCGCCGCCCGAGTTTGACTACCCGCTCGTGGAGGACGACGAGCCCATGGAGCTGCCGCCGCTGGACGACGACGACGACCTCGACATGCGCGACGTGAACACGGCGCTGTCGTCCATGGAGACGTCGTCGTCGGCGACGATGCCGCTGCCACCGACGTCGGAGGTCGTCTCGCTCGTGGACGAGGACGACGACGTCGTCGTCGTGGCCGCCGTGTCTCCGTCGCGCCCAGTGTGCTACGTCGTCGACGCAAAACCGCACGCAGCGACGCTGCCTCTCGAGAAGCGGTCGCTCGCGTTTGAGTTTCTGCGCACCGAGCTGGCGCGGCTGCTGGAGGAAGAGGAGTGCTCCAAGCTCGAGACGGCGCTCGTGTCGGACGTGTTGGCGAACCGCGACATCAAAGACCGCGACGCCGTGCGCCGCTTCGTGGAGAGCGGCGGCCTCGTCGTGATCAACTGCCTGCTGAACGCGAGCGCGAGCGACGCGCTGATCCGCGCGAGCGACCGCTACGAGCGCGTGCTTTTCCTGCTCAAACTGCTCGCGATGCTGCCCACGCCGTCGGAGCAGCAGGTCATGGAGGCGGCGATCGGCAAGACCATCGGCCGCTTTATCAAGTCGCGCATGACTGACCACCAGGCCACGGCCGACGCGGGCATGCCCAAGTGTATCGCGCACCTCGCCAAGTGGATCAAACACAAGTGGATCGCGAGTATGAAGCGCGAGGCCAAGCCGGGCGGAGCCGCCGTGTCGGACGCTGCGACGAGCAAGCAGCACTTGCAGCGGCCCTCACAGGGACGCCCCTGCGGCCCGCGCACGAGCGGTGAGTATGCCATTCCGCGAGTCGTGAGCAAGCCGATCTCGTCGTCGACGCACCCGCGGCCGCCACCAGTGCTGCCGTTTGGTGCCTCGCCGGCAGCCGACGTCTTGGGCGACGCGTTGTCGACGTCATCGCCGCGGTGGCAGCCGCAGAAGTCGAGTCTGAAGCCGGACTGGATGCGGCAAAAGGAGACGTTGACGCGCACGCGCTTCACGATCAACACGGACCCGAACGCCGAACGACAGCACTACCAGCGGGACCGATCCAGGTCGAAGCAGACGAGAGACGCGCGTGGGCAGCCCGTGCCGCGCCCGATCGAAGAAGCCGGCGACCGTGGCGTCTACGGTCGCTCCCAGCGACTAGCGTTTGGGCCACGCTGGAGCGTCTGTGAGTTCTTCAAGGACACGCCCGCGAGTGCCGTGCGTCGCCTCCACGCGGGCAGCGGCTCGAGCTATTCAAGAGGACGGTTCGGCGCGAAACCCAAGTCCATCCTGCGCAAGACAAGCAAGTACGGCGACGACCTATCATTCTGAATGGGGAAGTGGTGATCGCGCGGTCTCGGTAGGTGTGGCAGCCCTATCTAACAATGGAGAGACGCTCGCGAATCGTGCTGAAAAACAACTGTGTGCACTCACTCAAATGCTCACTCGTCTTTAAATTAAAAAAAAGCGTTCTCTGCTGGAACGACTCGCCCGTGCTACCTCGCTGGGCTCAGCTGCCACGAAGCCCGCAGGTAGCCCATGATATCCTAAGAAAAACAAGCAAAGCAAGCGTCAGTCACCAAGAGACGACCAGCAATGACGAGTCTCACGCGAGTATCCGTACCTGAACAAACGATTCGCGCAGAGCCACCGCGACATTCACGTGCTCGACGTCGGCTCGCAACGAGGCCTCGATCTTCTCCACTCGTGTGATTTTCGGCTTCCACCAGTCGAGCAAATCCGTACGGCGATCAAAATCGCGGTAGTAATCGATCAGCGTGATGACCTGCTCGGTGCAGCCGTACACGCCGGGGCCATACTTCGAACGGAGCGACAGCAAATGCTTTTGATGCGTCTCCTGGAGAGTTGTCGGCTTGTTGTTTGGAACTTCTTCTTGTGGGGCATCGCTGATAACGGTTGATGCTTCAGCGCTTGCGGTAGCAGCCATGTGCACACTCGGCTCGTTCTTCTCAAAAAGAGCAGCAGTGCCGAACGCTTCCATCGAGAGTTCGACTTTTACACGATTCGCTGGTTGGGTTGCATCCGACTGCTCCAATGCGATCGAGCGGACAACGCTGTCAATGATCGCACACAACACTGCTTGGGCTTCAGGGACGATGGCCACGCCAGGTTCAGGTTGGGCTTCAGGAAGGATGGTTACATCAGCTTTTGCCTGGGCTTCAGGGATGACAACCACAGCAGCGTCCACATTCAGCTCGTCAACAGCACTTCGTTCAACCTTACCAGGCGGGAAATAGAACCGATTGCTCGGAGGCCTCACTTGGTCTGGCGAGTCCACCTGGCCCACGAGCTTCACCTCTTGCCAATAGTCCCGGATCACTGCGATCGCGCCTTTCTTGGTGTATTTGCCTTCTCGTCGGAAGTTCGCCGTCAGCTTCAAACGACTCGCCGCAGCACGCAAGTCCTTCGCACGATATTTTTCCAACGGCTCAACAAGAAACCCGTCGCTCTCCATGTCCTTGTGTTTTGCCCTCTTGCGTCCCGAGCCTACGATAGCGCTTGACAGGCCCATAGTTTCCGTGAGCTTTGCAGTCTGATCTTCGTCACATAGAGCAGGTGCAAGTGAAGACATTTCCGGCTTCGCGGAGAGCACATCTGAAAGCTCGGTCTCGACTGGTACAGCAACTTCGCTCGCAGTAGATACGCAGGCAACACCACTGTCGTTCTCCAACTCCACAGTGTCCAGGTTTTCTTGGGCAGCAGAATCCCGCATCTCAATAGTCACCGTGGAGGCACTTTCTTTCTCGTCGGTTGAAACAAATGTGGCTGTGCTCTCTTTTTTTGGCACCGCGGCGTCCCGCACTGAGTCTTCGAGATGCGTCCGGTCATGAACTGAACTGGCTTTCTGCGCCTTCACGACAGCAACCGGTTCGCCGATTACCTCAATTTCGTCCCAAGCAGCTGCATCATCTCTCTTGCGCTGCTCTCCTTCTCCAGCAATCGAAATGGGGCTGACGTGTTCACCAGACGCAATCTTGCTTGAAGATCTCGGAGAGCGCGGCGATACCTCGTCCTTCTCGGTAGGTGTAAGCGACGCCTCTTGGCTCTCGCGTCTTCTCACTATCAGAGTGGGTTTTCGTGTTCGTCGACGTCCAGCAAGCACAAGGGACATGTCTATTGGAGTCGAGCTTCCGCCAGACACGCCACTGTTCATGCCCGAGCCGTTACCCCCGGGAGACTTTCGCGACTCGGCATCGTCAGCCTGGGCAATACTCTCTTGGGACTCTTCGACTAGGCTACTGCTAGTTTCGGGAGCCGAGTCGTCGACCATGTCGTCTTGTTTCGCCACGAGGTCTCTGTCTTTCGCATCATCGCCGGACTCGTCCATTCTTTCACGAGGAATTTCGGAATCACTGCTCTTGACTATTTGTTGGGCCCCCTTGATGACTATCGTGCTGCAGATTCCCGCGTCAACATGTTTCGCGTTAGCAGAGATCTTCGTGAGTGCGTAACTTGACGGAATGATCTCGATATCCGCGTATGGGTCGTCCTCGATTTGTGCGGCAGTCGGCACGACCGCACACACCGCTGGTTCTTCTCCTTGTGATTGTGACAGGTTCTGAGACTGCGAGGCATCATACGAAAACGAGCTATCGCTCAACGACGATGACGAAGATGCCGATGCTGAAACGATGTTTTCCTTCATCGCATCATCTGGCGCTTGGCGGCTGGTGTCCACGAAGCGTGTGGACGCTTGCTGCTGAGGAGCGTCGGAGTTCGTGATGGAGGTCTGCAACTCAAAATCTTGGCTTTGACTCGAGTCACAGACAATCTCTTCGTGCTTTGCATCGGCGGCTCCAGACGGAGGCGACGGCTCCGACAGCTCCACCTGGCTCTGACTTGATTCATCCACCACCATCGCGTCGTGATCGCTCTCCATTGAAGATAACACGGAAATCACCGGCTGAGTGGCAGCAATCGAAGATACTGCTGGCGTATTCAGCGTCTGCTCTGCCTCAGGAGACACGACATCTTGACTCTGATCAGAAATGAGGTCAATCACGTCCTGGGACGCACTGGGATGTTGCGCCGCGTTCTCAGGGTTCTCCTGAATCTTGTGTATGACAGTCCTCGGCGGCCGGCCGCGCTTCTTTTTCGGTGGCTGAGGTGCTCCAACGTCGACTTGTACATTCTCCTTGCGCTTCTTTTTCCGAGCCACGGCAGCACTTTGTGAGTTATCTCCTCTTCTCCACTGATGATCTTTGGCATCGTTGGCGGTTGTTACAGATTTCGCGAGTAGTGATTTGTTGCCTCCAAAAAGCACTTGAGCGACCGAATTGTAGAGTCCTGGATGCCGTTCGCGCTCTTGCTTCTCGTCTTCAAGTACACTTCTATAGTACCGTTTCCGTGGTACTAGCTCGTAGGGCATCCGCACTTCGTCCCGCATTCCCGGATTCACACGCTCTGGTCTCGTGTGGAAGTATCGGAAGAGACCAACGGGAGAGTCGCGACGAGGGTCGAAAGTGCCGACAATCAGGCCGACAAACGGCTCCGAGATCTCCCACTCCCCGGTGGGAAGCTGCTTGCGTCGTTCAAAGAGAGATTGGTAGCTGGTTTGATTGTCGATATCGCGAACGGATGGGTCGGGAGCGAACGCTGGGTGCGAGTGATACCAGCCCACGACTTCAAGCTGTGCGTTAGTGATGATCTCGCGCAGTTCGATTTCGCTCTCTGGGTCCATCTCCACATCGGTGGACCCATCATCGCCATCAATCACCAACAATCTGCACGGAAAAGCCGCTTGGATGTGCAGGGTCTTGGTCTCCTCGATCCACCGCCCACCCAAGAAGCCGATGATCTCGCACGTTGCGAGATGTGAATGCAAGTCACACACAAGCACGACGTCAGGATGAACAACTACCTCAAATGGCGCCTCAATCTGCGGTGCCGGACCGCGAGAACGACCTCCACCGCTTGCTTCCAAGATTGCCTGCCCGCCCTTGGGCAAATATGACTCACACTGCACCATTGTATGTGGATCGAGGTTTCTCGACAGCAGCCCTTGGCGAATCTGGGAATGTTGAACAGATCGCACCTGTCGCTTCCCAGGTGCTCGCTCCCCATTGCTCGGGCCACCGTTGGCCACCTCACTTCCGTCCGGAGTAGGGACTGCCAATGCACAGCCAGCGTCACCTTCCGTGAAAATGCTGCCGTCCCACAGCAGTGCTTGCTTGTACGCGAGAAGATTTGTAAAGATACGCTCGCTACCGTCACTCGGCTCGTCCGCTAAATCCCGAGTAGTCCAGATCGATGACAGTGGCGTCAGTGTGAGCGGCTCAGGTCGAGGCGCTGCTCGCGAAGTGGTAGTACCACGCGGAGTGCTATCATCAGGCAGCATTGGCAAGCTGTTGTGACGATCGCCCTTGACAGTACCCTTCTTCTTGGACGTCTTCCCAGATGGGATGTACTCGACATCGCCCTCAGAATCGGGTGCCCTGGGCTTCTTCTTGCTTTTCGTCTTCTTCTCAGCATCCACTGTCGCAAGAGCAACAATTGACTTCGCATTGGCGCTCTTGGGCGGCTTCGCCGAGGAGGAACGTGCGTTTTGCTTCTTGGAGGCGAGGTTTATCGTCATCGTAAACTCGTCGTCATCCCCGTCTACATCAATGACGTCTTGGTGGATACGACCTTCTTTGCGTGACGCCTTCTTTCGCGAACTTGCGCTTTTCGCTTGAGCCTTGAAGCTGGCGTTGACGATCTCAAAATCCTCACTCTCATCGTCGTCGATTGACTCGACGTAAGGCGCTGCCGTCTTCACAGGTCGCCGCTTCGATTGGGCATCCTTCGTTTTCTTGCTTACCGCTGCTTGTTTCGGTGCGCTCCTCGGTGACGCCACTGCCTTGGCCGCAACGGGCTTTGCCTGTTTCGGGGCCTTACCACGTCGTTTGGCCAGTGCTGTCACCTCTTCTCCATCTGTGTAGTCCGATCCGTCATCCGCTTCGTCATCGTCGTCGTTCTCGTCCTCCTCCTCCGCGTCCTCCAGCTCCTCGTCGACCTCTTCGGCCTCGACTGCTTGACGCGAGTGCGACCGCTTCTGCCGCTTGCCGCCGCTGCTCCGCCCAGCGAGCACCACACTCGTCTCTTCCTCCGCCTCGACCGTCGGTTCAACGTACACGGGCATGGCGTCGAGCGCGTCCACTGACATGTTGTCATTGATGTGCAGCAACCGGTTGGCGCGTTCGAGCGCGATCTTGAAAGCCTTGCCCTTGTGCTTGCTCTTGACAGCGACCAGACGCTCATAGTTGATCGCGAACGAGCAGACCGTCTTGGGCGACACTTCGATGACGTTGCAGTCGAACTTGTCCAAAAACATGATCAGCACCGAATGCACGAGCCGCGTCTTACCGTCTGGAAGCGCCTTCATCGTCGGCGGCGGGATCATGAGCTGCTTCTGCACGGTCTTGAGTTCCAGTCCGGCCTTGTTCACGGCGTCCCAACTGTAGAACAGCACGGCCGGCCACCACGGATACGAGCCCAGCTTGGCCCAGACGACGTCAAAGTTCTGGTACTGCTCCTCGACCATCATGCTCGCCTGCAGGCGTGCCTCATCGGCGGCCAGCTGCTCGGGCGTGGCCTTGCTTCGCTTCGGACGCTCTCCGATCACGACCATCGCACTTTGACCACCACGAATCTCAGGCTCCAGAGAAGAACACGAAACGAGACCGGCGTGTTTAGATAGAGAAAGTCCCGCGCTTCAATGGAGATGCACTTAACACGGCTTCTCGCACGCTCGTCGCGATATATACAGCGCCGAAGACGACGCTCCGCGCCTCCTTTCCTTTTTTTCCTGGCGCAGGTTTCCGTGCCGCGATGCTGCCCAACAGAATCGCTCGAAGAGTGATGGTGCATGGATTCCTACCGGTTCAAGCACCGGTGATAGAAATTAAAAGCTTTCTAAGGTTGCTTAGATTTCTTAGTATACGTTCTTGAAATCTCTGGGATCTCAGCCGAAAATTCAGGTTAGTGATATTCATCACGCAGAACTCGCGATGAACGCGAAATGAGAATGACGGTCGTGCAATTTGAGAGTGAATGTCATATGCATCCATTCTCAGTGACGTCCTTGACTGCTTGGCCTGCTTGGACGTATTGCGCGGCTCGCTGCCTCCATCTCACTCTGCGATTGTCCGTCTACAGCTCAAGCGTCTCGCCGCAATACACGCCATGTCTGCTGCGTCTCCCCAAGCCGCCGCCTCTACCATTTTGACGGCCGCGTCTCCCGCTCGCACCCCATGGGGATCCGCCGCCAGCGCCAGCGCTCCGCGCAGCCCGACGCTCCAGGAGATCCTCGACGAGGAGCTCGTGCGCCAGCTCAACGAGATCGAGCTGCACAACGCCGCCGCCAGGATGCTCCACGACGCGGTGACCGACGAGGTGATCGCGTCGCTGCACCAACACGAGGACGACCACGCCGACTCGGAAGTGGAGGCCGAGCGGGACGTCTCTGACGATCTCAGCGACGGCGACGACTACGATGATGACGCGGACTTTGACGGCTACGACGACGCCGACCAGGCCAACGACCAGTTCTTCGCCAAGAGCGACCGCATGCGCAGCATCGGGGGGAACCGCCGGGGCCCCGAGCCAGCGCAGAAGCTGCGGCTCGCCGGCTCGTTCGACGAGCGCACGCGGTTCGTGCTCGGCAAGCTGGCAGCGCGCGGTGTCTTGAGTGCCGTGGACAGCCGCCTCCACGGCAGCGCGACCGCGCTGCTGCACCACGGCTCCACCGAAGTCGCGGTAGAAGGCTCGGACGAGACGACCGTCGTGCATTACGCCGTCAAGATACTTAAGGCCTCGGCGATCGACGGCCGCGCCGAGAAGACGTCCGAGTCGCTGCTGCGCAGCAACCGGCCGGTCAACGAGGAGATGCTGTGGATGAGCCTGCGCCGCCAGCTCAAGATCCTGATGGACCGCGAGTACTCGGCACTGAGCCGCGCGGTCGCGTGCGGCGTGCGCTGCGCCCGCGGCCGTGTGCAGCTGGGAGACGTGCTGGTCATGGGCTTTGTGGGCGCCGGCACCAAGGCCGCGCCGCGCCTGCGCGACGTCGCGCTGCGGCCGGGCCAGCTCGCGCAGGTGTTCGTCGATCTCATCTGCGCCATGCGCGCCATGTTCCTCGAGGCCAAGCTGGTCCACGGCGGCCTCAGCGCGTATAGCGTTCTGTATCACCAGGACGCGTGGTGGCTCACCGACGTCTCGAGCGCCATCGACACGTGCCACGCCGAGCACGCCGACGCGCTGGCCCAGGACGTCCACTTGTGCACGCGTTCTTCGCGGCCAGCGGCATGCCCAGAGCCTCCAAGCACAGCGTCGGGCTGCTCCACGAGGCGACGATCCGCGAGCTCGTCACGGAGACCGCGCCGGCCAAGGTGCCCGGCCCGTACCCGTGGCTCAAGCCGCTCCTGTACAAGAAGAAGTAGACCGCCAGCCGCCAGCCGCCAGCCTATTGTTATATGCATTATTATATACGCACCTTTCTCTTCTCTCTGCGTGCCCATACAGTATCCGCCGTCCACGAGCAGCACGACGGTGGTGCGGCCACCGACGAAGGCCGCAAAGCCCACGGCGGGTCGAACTCAGTGAACCCATGCCGATCCCGGACCTGCCAGCTTAATCGAATACTCCAGAATTGGTTCGACACCGCGGGTTGACAGGAAAATCAATTCCGAGAACAAGCTTCCTGCGGCACGACGAAAACGAAGAGAGCAAGCCGACGCGAATGAAGCCCGATCAGGCGCTCACGACGGCGGAGATTTCCAGCCAGAGGCTGCGCGACGCCGTTTCCTTCCGCGCGGCGATTCCAGTGGTGCAATAGATTTCGAGCAAACACATCTCGTATACCCAGAAGGCTTACCGTACAGATAAAGGTAGTGTATGATAGCTGGATGTATCTGTCCTCGATCCAGGTCGATGATGATGGTCCGGGTCTTCTTCTGCACTGGCGACTAAGCAACGCGAGGGCGTTGGTGAATGCCGCCGACGGACTGGGCGGACGCCGCGTGCGTCGATGGTTACGCACACTGCCGCCAGTGATCACGCCCGAGTCGTCCATGGACGACGTCATCGTCCACCTGCAGCCAGCAGCCAGTAGCCAGCAGCGGCACGCCGCGTTGGGTGGGTGTTGGTGGCGCCAAACACCCTGGATGAGTACGCCCGGATCTGCGCGCGCCTCGCCGCCATCCCATTCGAAGACTTTGTGCACGAGGCCGCGTGAGTGCAGCAGTATCGACCCAATGGCCTACCCGGAACGGACGCCAGTTACATTTTGCGTAACCATCGAGTCCACAACGCTTTGCATGTTGAGCGCTGCCCAGATCTAATCTAATCACTGACGAGTCGAGCGTGCACCGCGCTCGTGCTTCAGGCACAGCCGTGTGAACGCCAAGACGGGGAAAAGCACGGTCGTCGAGGCGTCGAGACGACCTCGATGCCGGTGCACCCGTCCGCGCCTGGTTTTGAATTGAATTGATGGTGGTACGTACACTCGTCCCGCCAATACACACACACACACACAGCGCCACTGTCTTTCTTTCCCATTATTCCGTGTACTAACACTAAGCAACGCCTGACCTTCCGCCCCTAGTGGCACAGAAGCTTGACCGTGGCCATCGTGCAGAAGACCGAGGCCACGGCCAGTAGCCCGAGCAGTGCGTACATGCGGAGCCGCCCTCCCATGGTCGCTCGCCACGGGTAGAGCCGCGCGTAGAACAGCGTCGGCATCGCGTAGCACAGCACCAACAAAATGCTCGAGCCGACGAACGAGAACACGACCTGGATGCCGGGTACGCGCGTGGCCACCACGAGCTGGAGCACCATGAGCAGCACGGACACGACGAACTGCGTCAGCCGCGACGGCTGCGCGCCGCAGCACCACTGCATCTCCAGCACGAGGCACCGCAGCGGGTGGAAGAGCAGCGGGAACGAGAAGAGGATCGTGAGCAGGATCATCACGCGCGGCACGGCCATGATCGGGTCGTGCGCCAGGTTGAGCAGGATGTTGCCCTGCGTGAGTGGCCCGTAGATGGAGGCCGCGCAGACGCCAAAGACCGCGTAGAGCACGGCGCAGACGCCGACGGCGACGTAGACCTGCGCGCTCATGCGCGCCTCGGCCGACGCGAGCGTGTCGCGGGGCCGCCGCGACCCAACGAGACTGGCCACGACCTGCGGGAACAACGGGATCACGTTCAGGTGCAGCATGTACGTGAAGTTGTAGATGCCGATGGCGACCGAAAGCCGGGAGAAGAACGATTCCTCGATCTGGAGCGGCTGCAGACCAGCAACTTGGGCCGAGTCGGGCCCCGCGCCGACGATGGAGCGGTACGCAACAGCGCCCACGAGGTACAGACAGAACGTGAAGCCAAGGTACGACGAGTATCGCAGCACCGAGATCTTCTTGAAGAAGCCCAGCGGCAGCACGACGACCATGAAGATGATCCACACGGTGTGCGCGACGAGCGACTGCTGCTCGGCGTGCGGCAGAGCATCAAACGGCTCGCTGCGGCGCAGGTACACGAGCGAGAGCAGCGTCGGCGCCATGTCTTTGACGACGCGCACGCAGCCGACACACGCGCCAAACACGGCAAAGCCCGCGACGAACGACACGAAGCGCGTGAGCCTCTCGCCGCCGGCGTGGAACGCCAGCTCCTGGTACGTCTCTCTGACTTCCTCGTGCTTGGCGCTGGACACGACGGCGACGTGGACGCGCAGGATCACGTCTGCGGTGAACGCCATCGCCGCGCCGACGAGCGCGATCGTGGCGACGGCCTGCGTCGGCGTGAGAAGTAGCAGCGTGTACGGCACGGAGAGCGTGCCAGAGCCGATCGCGGACATGAGCAGCGTGAGCAGCACGGACAGCGACGCCCACCAGTGGCGCGTGGGTGGTAGCTCGTCGTCGTCCACGAGCGACGGGAAGCCGGCTTCGAACGACAGGAGGTGGCCGCGCACGGGCGATATGGAGGCCACGGACGACCGCGTGGGCGCCGCCATCACGGGCAGCAACGGCTGCGCCTCGCGCGAAGGGGACGGCGCCGCCATCTCTGCCTCGGGATGACGACGAGATGATGGGCGCGACGCGACGGCTTGGAGCACTGTAGCATTCAGTTCGGCTTAGCTTATCGTACTTTAGATGAGCATGTAAGGTACGACTCCGCGGATCTGTTCGGTCAGAGTGATGGTCGTTTAAGAGCTCTCAGTACCGTACTGGACACAACAAAAGTGGACGGAATCGATCCTTGGGTAGAAACGGGCCGCGTACCGGTTCTCGGATTTGTCCCGCTGTATTTTTCGTGACTTGGATGGATACAATCCTCTGATTGGTGCGGTCTATTCCACTTCAATCTGCGAGCCAATCAGATCGTCGTACGCTGCCGATGCGTTCGACTTTTTCCGCCAATGAAACTTATAACCCTACCCACCACCAACCAAACGTCATCTCTGCCCTGCCGCACGAGATCCCGACTGAGAAGCGGGGTGTCTGCAGCGCCCGCAGAACACAAACAAACTTCTCGGGCGACCGTCTCGGGCGACCGACCGGACCCGACCCGAACCGAACCGAATCGGAACCGCAGAACGGTTCTCGCCCAACGCCATCCTGAGAACACCCCACCACCCGATGAGCTCCTCGTGTATGACGACGCCTCGCGACCTCTACGACGCGTCGCTCTATGACTCGCTCGAGAGCTTTGTGGAGCAGATGAACGCGCAGCTCGAGGGCAAAAGCGCGCGCGAGATCGTCGCTTGGACAGTCGCGACCTTCGGCGTCGACCACACGGTGCTCAGCTCGTCCTTTGGCATCACGTCGGCCGTGATGCTCAGCCTCGTGAGCGGTGTCGACCGCCGCGTGCCCGTCGTGTGGATCGACACGGGCTACCTCCCGCGGGAGACGTACCAGTTCGCCGCGCGGCTCACCCAGGACCTGGCCCTGAACCTCCAGGTCTACCAGTCGCCCATCACGCCGTCGCGCATGGAGGCGCTCTACGGCAAGCTCTGGGAGGTCCCGACGCCCGAGGCCCACAAGCAGTACGGCTTCATCCGCAAGGTCGAGCCCATGCAGCGCGCCATGCGCGAGCTCCGCGCCAAGGCGCTGCTCGTCGGCGTACGCGCCGAGCAGACGCAGACGCGCAGCTCGATGAAGATCGTCAACCTCCACGACGGCCGCCTCAAGATCTGCCCCATCCTCCAGTGGACCAAGAACGACGTCGACGAGTACATGGCCGCCCACAAGTTGCCGTACCACCCGCTCAAGGCGCAGGGCTACGCCACGGTCGGCGACGCCCACTCGAGCCGCCCCGTGACGGCCGACGACGCCGGCAACGAGCGCGCGAGCCGCTTCCACGGCGTCGCGCAGGAGTGCGGGCTCCACGTCGACATGGCCGACATGTCGCTCGACAGCATCTCCATCTCGCTAGACGACCCAGCGTCGCTCACGGAGCCGGAGCAGGAGATGCTGGCCAAGACCAAGCAGCCCAAGGGCATCGTCGTCTTCTCCAAGCCCAACTGCAAGTACTGCCGCGCGACCAAGGAGACGTTCGAGGAGCGCGAGTGGGAGTACGAGGACTTTACGGTCGGCACCGACCTGTCGATCGAGGCGCTGCGGCAGATCGTGGGCGAGCCCGTCAAGACCGTGCCGCAGATCTTCATGGACGGCAAGTACATTGGCGGCTACACGGAGCTGACGCAGCACCTTCAGATCCCGTCGCGCTTCGCCTGAGCACACCCGCCCAGTGCGGCGGCGCTTGCCAAGTGTACGAATAAACTTATTGAAATTTTACTACGGAATCACGCCGCGCCTTCTTCCGGCGTAGCCGCCGCTGTGATCTCGGGCGCCGCCACTTCGTCGGTCTTGAGGGTGTCTATGTGTGGAGCAGCAGCCTCCTCACCCGCCGCCTTCTTGGCATCGCCCTCCCCACCGCCTTCAGCGTGTACCACCGCTGCTGCTGCTGCGTCGCTCGCCTCTTCCTCCAGGCCGCCTTCTTTGACGCTCTCGCCGGCGCTGTCGGGCGTGTCGTGTGAGGAGACCATCGCCGTGCTCAGCGGCTTGGAGTAGCTCAAGAGCCGCAGCAGACTGAGCAGCTTCATGAGCACGTACTCGAACATGACGTTCGAGTTCTCCATGCGGTCGCGCGCATCCGGTGACGAGATCTCGACGAGCGCGCGCTTGAGGTGGACGTGCGTCGCGTACACGTCGTCGACCTGGTCGATGCGGAACTTGACGCTGCCGCCGCTCGCCTCCTCGTCGACCTCGACCAGCACGTTGACGAGCAGCCCGCCCGCCGGGTGGTGGGGGTCCTCGCCGGTATTGGCCCCGAGCAGCTCGTTGCCGTGCGCGACCGGGTCGCTCGTCAGCGACGGCAGCGGCGTCGGCGGGCAGTCCGCGTCCGTGTCCTCCTGCAGGTACGGCCAGAAGATCTCCTTGACGGCGAACACGATCTGCTTGGGGTTCTCCACAGCGCCGACCCACTTCATGCCGCCGCCCTGCGACTCGGTCGAGAGGTTGCCGATGCTCAACTGGTACGCCGACACGACGCTTACGACCTCCTGGATCACGCGGTCCTCGAGTGCCTTGAGCTTGGGCGTGTACGCGAACCGCTGGTCGTCGTCCACGCCCGGGCAGAGCGCGACGCCGGATGCCGCGAGCCGCGTGAGCAGCTCGCCGGGCTCGAGCCACTCGTGCTGCAGCGGCTGGAGCTGCGGCAGCGAGGGCGCGACGAGCCGCGCGCCGGCGTCGGTCACCTCGAAGCGGACCGACTCAAAGTGCTCAGTCTTGAGCTGCAGGTGGGCCTTGTTCGCGACCGACGTGCTCATCTGGAGGTTCCACACGTACTTGTGGAAGTTGAGGTCGCGCTGCTGCAGCACCGCGAGGTGCGTGACGTGCATCGTCGTGAAGCTCAGCACGCGCGTGTCGGCGTTGAAGCTGATCTCCGAGATGCCGTCCTCCTCCCACGTCTGCGCGTGCGGGTCCCACCAGCCCACGCGTAGCGCCGGCCCGCCCGAGCCTCCGCCGACGTCGTAGATTACGTGCGCCGGCAGCGCGAGGCTCACCTTGACGGGCATCGCGGCCGACGCGACCATGCCCTCGAGCGGGTAGTGGAGCTTCTTGATGCGGTCCGCGGCATCCGTCGCGACCTCGCGCATCATCCAGCCGCGCGCGCGTTTGGGCGGCGCCGGGATCGCCAGCAAGTCGAGCGTGAACACGCCACCGAGCGCAAAGTCGACGCTCTGCCGGTTGAGCGGCGAGAGCTGGTCGAACGGCAGGTACGCCACGCGGAGCGCGAGCGACTGCACGATCACGGCCTTGGGCAGGTCCACGGACACGCCGAGCTCGTTAAAGTCGATGCGCTTGTTGCGCGAGCCCTTGGCCATGAGGTTGATCCAGAGCCCGAGCTTGACGGCGCCGTTCGCGCTCGCCATCTTGACCTCGCTGCGCGAGTTGCTGTCCGTGTACTCGTCCGCGTACTGGAGGATGTGGGCCGTCGCGTGGTCGATCTTGTCGTGGACGAGCCGCTGGATCTGGCCCACGAACGACGCGCACTGCGCGACGAGCGGCGCGTCACACGTCGCGGTCGCGTTCGCCGCCACGTAGGCGAGGTCGTCGACGACCTGCGCGGCGCTCGCGCACATGGCCGCGACCTCGTGGAGGTCGGTGGAGACCTCGAGCTGCCAGGCGTTCAGGAACGAGTTCATGTCGCCCTCGACTTGCGCGTCCGGCCGCGGCTCGCACGCGAGGTACTTCTCCCAGTCCTTGGCCTCCTTGCGTGCGCGCAGGATCTCGGCGAGCCGCTGGGCCTTGCCTTCGAGGTCGCGCTTGGTCGCCTCGTGCTCCTCGGCGAGCCGCTCGAGCTCGGCCGCGCGACTCTTGGCCTCCTCCTCGCGGCGCCGCGCCTCCTCGGCCTCGCGCCGCTTGCGCTCCTCCTCGAGCCGCTTCTCCTCCTCGGCTCGACGTCGCGCTTCCTCCTCTTCCTGGAGTCGCCGCTCTATTGACAGAGAGTTACCGATCAGAGCGTGGGACGGAAGTTTCGACAGCACGAGCGCGGGACTGGTCACCTTCTTCGAGCTCCTCCTTGGTCTTCTTCGGTGCCTTCTTCTTGGGCGGCTACACACATACACATCGTCAGACTGCGGCTGTCGCGTGTCGCAGCGCGGGGCTGCATCTTGGCACAGCGAGAGGAGCCATCTCCCCACGCACCATTGTGTGTCGGCCCGCGAGACTGGCGATGCCACAATACACGAAACGACGCGGGGTGCGATTGACCTACTATTATATGATATAACACTCCCATGTGGCAACAATGAAGATCCAAATCTATGCGTATTAAGAGACCACTACTTGAAGCGATCCACGCCAGACTCGGTCTCTCGCTTTGGTGCCGTCGCTGCCGTCGCGACGGCCGTCAACGTTTCGCCAGAGGTTCCCAAAGGCCCGTGGAGTCGTTTGAAGCGTTTCGCGTATCCGCGTCCAACTCGAGTTTCGAGCCGCGGCAACGTGGTTGCGACCACGCACGCGTGCATCTGCTGCTCACGTTTATTATTATTTATTTCGGAATCGCCCAAATCGCTCACGCTCGATCTCTCTGGGAGTGGCGCCGTCCCGGCGACAGCCACTAACGTGTGCAAGCAGTTCGAGACCAGCAGCAAGTTCCTGGTATCCACTTCCTCGATCTCGGCGCCTTGGATTGTGCCGATGGAAATGGAGAGACGCAGATGGAAGCACTGACTCCAAGATCTCGCGGTGTCGCCTTTGTGGTTCGGGGAGTTTGTGGCTTCTGGTGGCAGCTTCATGCATGACCGCAGTTGGGTCGCGATCGCTTGATTGAGCCTGGTCAGTCTCCAATGTTTACGTGCCGGGCTCTGGCGATACCGGACCAAAGCGTTCGCCCCATGAGCTTCAAACACGCGTCGAAGCGTGCCTGGCTCATGGAACGTGGTGATGGCCCACCTCGTCCGAGATAACATTCACATTATGGCCAACAGTCGCTGGTGGCCCATCCTGCATGCGTACCGCCCGTCATGAGACAGGCTTAGGCTCTGCTTGGGAAGAAATGCATGACTCTGAAGGGGACACACGCATTGAGTCGGCCTCGTCTGACTGGTAGGAGCACGAATATGTTCTGCTTTGCCAGGCACGAAGATACATAGTTGGTCTGTCGCGAAATGTAGGGAGATATAGTATTGTAGTGCTCTCTCCTCTTGGACGCCTCACTCCATCGCGGACCTGGCTGTCTAAAGAGAGAACCTACATCGCAGGTCATCGTCGACACCGGGACAGAGCTCATTGCGGGGCGCGAACCGCAAACCGCGTGAGCAGCTCGAGCCATTCGTGTTGCTTGTGCTAACTACAGCGACGGCAGAGGTAGCATGACGAGTCGGCACTTGGCGTCGCCCTCCTCGTACTACTTGACCTTGCTCGCGTGTTCATCTGCAGGTTCCACTCATCATTTGAAATGTGAGCTGGCGGCGTTACCGGTCCAGCAGGTCGATCGAGTTTCATACCTGCCGTCGCAACCGAACCGGAGTACCGGAACGTATGAAGTAGTGCAAGTGTAATCGAATAAGTTAGCTTCGATAGTAGCCACGTCCACGTGTAAAGTACTGTGATACGGTAGTAGTGGATACATACCGGTTCTCCCATCTCGCAACCATTCCGAAGAAACCGTCTGGCCCGTCGGTTGCCGAATGAGAGACGGCAACTTGAAGGCAGTCTTTCGGGTAGAATCGTGACCAGGGCAGCACATCAAAACTGCCAGCGAAGGACGTTTGGTGGTTGATTGTTGCCCACTAAGCTCGGATGATACCCACCCACGGTAGGCATTGGCTCACTGGCTCGTCTTCAATTGCAACATGCATTAGGGAGCGGCGTTTGGTTCCAGCCAGGACGTGGAGATTGATGTGGTGGCTTATGATTTGAAGATGCGAGTCTATTGGCTTCCGTCGAATTCGTGTGGTGGCGTATGACGGTGGTTCATGTCGCACCCGTGGCTCCGCTTCGTCGCGCTACTACCGTCCAGTAGACACACTGTTCGGACTGGCCACCACACTGCAATCCCTCAGGATCCGAGCGAGTCGGATCGGGCAAGGTGCCGAGAATGGACTCGTATGGAGAGGCTGCGCAGGCCT